>JAUUEG010013346.1:0-12289 GCA_032361445.1 Panulirus gracilis | reverse complement strand
TTCTGACTGGCTGTGTTTGGGTGGGGCTACCGCTGTGTTGACCGGTCCAGACTGTGTGCTTTATTTCGAATGGCTATGTTGTTTGTTGATCTGTATACACACGTTGACTGTATCGACTGATTTTCGCTTGAATTGACTGAGAACGTCTTTTTCTGTCTAGCAAGTGGATAATGTTTTGACAGAATGGATGCCCTCCATTCCTGGTTCCTGACGAGACAGTTGGATTTACATATACAAACCCTGTTCTTGCACTGATCTTCAGAAAGCCGGGTATTTTACCTGTTACTGAAGTGCCCTTGACTGACAACAGTGTGTTACCTCTACTAGTTTCGTGGGCATGTGGGAACCAGTCAACTTAAGCTAGAGATCACACTCCCTGGATACCTCACAGCAAATGAAATAAAGAAAGGTGTTGGGTATTGTCTTACACGCATTAAACCTCTGAACGACCTAGCGAGTCGCTCTCTATATTATTCGTCAGTGTACACGAATATGATCTGATGGAGTAATCGTGTAAGATGGTGTGCCTCGCTACATGCCCGATGTTACGGTCCAAGAGCGAGTAATTACGATTAATCGCCTGTGATCACACCCATCCCATAGTGAGGCAGTGGGAAGACAAGACAGGAGCGTATTCTGACCTCTGCGTTGCGAGCAAGATCAGTCTGCTAGGTTACCGCCCCCTGAGGATGGAAGCAGTAGATCGAAACTGTGCTACAAGAGGTGCAGGAACGAGGTGCAGGAGAGAGGTGCAGGAGTGAGGTGCAGGAGTGAGGTGCAGGAGCGAGGTGCAGGAGTGAGGTGCAGGAGTGAGGTGCAGGAGAGAGGTGCTGGAACACTAATGCCTCTCGGTCACTGAGATCGATGGTCTGCCGAACTCCGCTGCTCCAGAACGTTATATGAAGTCTCCTTCAGGAAGTGCCACAGACCTACATCTACCCACCGGTAAATGACATGCCATTATTTTGTTCCACCATAAACAGAGTTTGGTTGTCGTATCGTTACATTGTGTGTTACTCCATCAGCACTGGGTGTTACCGGACTCTGCCCGTACGCGGTTGCACCACAGATGAAAGACCGTCACCTTCGGCGAGGTGGTATCATCGCCATAAAGGAGTGCAATCTCAAGGATTTTTTTTCTCTTCCAAGGAGTCCATCATTTCCCTGCTACTGATTGTAGTGTAGCCTTAAAGCGGCAGGAGTCGCATAAAAATGTTTCTGATGATATAAGTAGTCAATACTGGGTGTTATTTACACGTGTCCCGATTAATTTCTCTCACCAGATTACCTTGACACACGCCTTCGTGCAAATAATTCTCCACTCTGTGAGATCAGGTGTAAGTCCCATTAGTCTGAGGTAATGAGGAACACCCTAAGTCACTGCTGTTGACCTTGTCATACCACTCTCCATAACAGTTAAGGAAGAAGACTGGTTTACTGCCACGCTGACTCTTAACATCTCGTCCGCAAACTGAGCGTGCGATAGTCAATTGTAGCGAATACTGTAAGTTTTGCGTTGCTACTAAATGCACACTGAGGTAGATATAGCGACATCTGCAATTCATCACAAATCACTAACTAAGAGGACCCGGATATTGCACTGCACATGCGCAAATTCCTCCCGCAGTGTTTTCGTTATGGCCAATAAAATGATATTAAAGTAGAATTTTTGCTGTCGTTTTAGACTGGCTCTGATTACTGACTGTTGTGACTATGTTGGCTCCGGCGAGGGACTGTGTCAAGTTGCCACTGTTGTGAGGTGGGTGTTGAGAGGAGCTGACCACTGACTGGATGCGACGCCGTCAACCGGCCCTGAGCATCGTATGTTTCTGATGGTCGATCGTCTTTTCCTTGTAAGTCGAAGCTCTCTCTGGCGCGGGTGTCGCGCGCGGTGTGGGTCTTCGTGCAAAGGGGTGTTGAAGCGTTTCGCTTGGTCATGACTGTCCTGAATGAGTGTGCCGTCTGACTGTAGCTTCCTAGGTATATTGATTGGTTGCACTGAGCACCGGGTGACTGAGTGGTCGTGGTACCATACTGATCGGCTATGTTCCATAATGATACTGTGGAGGGGATGTGTTTAGTGTCTTTTGCTGTGTTAAATAGCGATGTCGACTGGCCTGGATGGACACTACGCCATGTATGAGACTGGTCGCCTCGGCTGGCCCAGACTCACGCAGTCGTTTTTGGAGCGCATTCGTTGCACGGATGCATAGCCCAGTGCAAGGAACATCTTGTCCCAGCAGATGTGCTTCGTCCTGCCACGGCAAGTGCCTCGTCCCAACACGGGTCTCCTAGTGGAACAGGTGTTTCACTCAAGTATTCTTGTTTCATTCCAAAATAAACCCTTCATTTCCTGGGAAAGTTTTTACTCAGAAATGTTTAACTGACGCATCTTTTAGCACTTCGGGAGAAGTGTCCTACTCCGAAGTTAGAGCTCCATTTCAGAAGAGACATCTAATCATAAAGGTGCAGTACAGAAATTTTCCAGTGGCGTTGTTTCATTCCACCAGATGTGTTTTGGTCTAACAAAAAGCTTCCATCACCGACCAAGTGCATCACCAAGTGTCTCATTCCAGCAGGCTGGGAAACAGGAGGGTGACTACATAGGATCCTAAGGCTGAAGCCAAGGCCACCATCAAGGATCTTGCACTAAGGGTCTGCCATAGTCACGATAATAACCATGACTTCCTCACACTTACGAGTCACTTCCCGTCCTCACAGTCTCAGGTCCCTGGCCTTCCTCACACTCATAGGTCATAGGTCTTCATCCCACTCACAGGTCATCGGCTACACAGGAGCCAATACAACAGTGTAAGGAATGTTTAGCTACATAAGAGGCCACCAATGTTTGCTATATGCCTAAAATCAGTACCTCAGGTGTTACAGTGTTCACCTGCTTCGTGATATCAGTGCCTCTGACGTTACAGTGTTCACCTGCCTCGTGATATGAGTACCTCTGATGTTACAGTGTTCACCTGCCTTGTAATATCAGTACCTCAGATGTTATAATGTTCACCTACCTCGTAATATCAGTACCTCAGGTGTTACAGTGTTCACCTGTGTCGTGATATTAGTACCTCTGATGTTATAGTGTTCACCTACCTCGTAATATCAGTACCCCAGGTGTTACAGTGTTCACCTACTTCGTGATATCAGTACCTCAGCTGTTGCAGTGTTCACCTGTGTCGTGTTGCAGTGTTCACCTTTATCGTTACGCCAGTCTCTTCAGGCGTAGGAGTTCACCTGTTCCATAACATTATTGTATCACGTGTCAGGGAGTTCAGTTAGCTCATGACCTGAGTGTGTTGTGTCCTTCCTTATGCCATGTCGCAATCTGTTACTCACAGTGGTCACCCAGGTAAGTATGGCCGTCGTGGTCAGTCATTCCTCAGACATTCAATGAACCAAAGAAAATGGGGGCGTCTGCTGTGCCTGTGGACAAGCGCAGTTCCCACGCTGACGTGAGTCGCGGATTACTCCTCTCTGAACCCAGTCATACGAACCAATGACACACCACTCTGCTACATCTACTTGCCTCTGAATTCCATGTCATTACAATTAGACTACGGTATTTTGGGTTCCTTGTCTATTGGGGGATTTCTATTAATAGCGATCAATTATGTGCAGGCGGTCACGCACGGGGAAGGAAAACGTTTGAGGATTCATGACTGGGGTTGGCCTGGGGGCCATTAGATGGTATCAGGGACAGACAGACATGCCTCGTCCGGGTAACTGCTTCGTTTGCTCAAAGTTCGCACCGTTCATGTAATGTGGTGCGGCTCCAGGGGGACGAAATGAGACGAATAAGTGATGGGTGGAGAGCACAGTCCACGGGATCTGTTCCAGTTTTGGGTTTTACAGTTGCACGGGTGGAGAAGGGAAGGGCGGAAGGTGTAGGAAGGGAAAGCTTGAAAAGGAGTCATGTGTAAAGATGTAAAGGAAGGAATACAAGATCACCTTGACAGTTAAGAAGATATTACCAAGATTGCGTCATTCAGTCATATACAGACCGACGACTGAAACTCTTATATCCCTGGAACATCGCAAAACACAACAGGAAGACGTAAACACGATATCCATTACATCTCTTCCCACACGCCTTAATGTCCGCCAACCAAACCAGCTCCTGACATCAGGCCAGACATTGATAAGATCACCATCCAGATGGACGATTTCAATTCCAGCAACTGGTTCAAAGAGCCAGTCGCCGCTGACCTCAACTCACGCTCACGTCGCGTTGCGTCATGCTCTTATCGTTCTTGCAGTCGGGATTGACAAGGGTCATTATCCTTTGCTAGTCCAACCATCCCGAAGCGTCGATAATGGAGGAGGGGGAAGGAGGAGGAGGAGGAGGAGGAGGAGGAGGTCTCTTTCAGGGACTAGGGCCGCCCGCTTCCCTCGACGGGCCTTACCTTGCCAGCGCTTTCACGACCTAGCTTCACCCAGTGTTGATGATCTTAAGAACTGTGTGATATGATCTGAAGCTCTGGGGCAGCCTAATGTAACAGCCTTGGTATGACTCTCATCAGGAACCGTCGCGATAATGTCCTGGGGAACACGAGCACACGTGATGTGCCCCGCGCTCTCCACCGGCCACATGATGGTTCAGCCAAGTGGATGAAGTCGTACTATATTTTTTTCCACCTTGGAAAGCAAAGGTTCTGGAGGGGGAAAAAAAAAGAAGCTTTCCGCAACAAATTGCGACCTGCAGACACCGATGGCACGCTTGCCATAGCTTGCGGATACGTTCTGTGGGGACAAAGACGATAGTTTGTCGACTTTATTAACTACAGCCACATAGCACACTCTACCCGCTAGTCCCCGTGTGGGAAGAGCGTGGGGAAGACGATGCCGTTCTCGGCCACATTTAGGGCGAATATCCCTCTCAAGTGGAGGGGATCCCCGACCCTCGGCCCCTCTTGGGTGAGCAGCGTGTTGCCCTGGCCCCCCTCATATATTCAACATTATTGCACGCAAGTCCCGCCAGCGTTGACAGCCTCTGAACACGCTACACTGAACAAAGCCACATTGCCAACGTTCGCTAATGTCCGACTTAACTAGCCTCATAACTTGTCATCTTATCAAACATTACAGCTTGTTCTTATTCCGCCCGAGATGTAATCAACTAATATCTTGTCATTCAAAATTCACCTTCAGTGTTGTGAAATCTAAATGGGAAAGTGAGGAGCGGCGGCGGCGATAGTGTGGTGGTGGTGGTGGTGGTTGTGGTGGTGGTTGTGGTAGTGTGGTGGTCTGGGTGAGGCCAGCCACTACCATCCCCGTCGTGGGGGGAGGGCGACGACCAGGAGGAATTACCGGGCCAGGATGGTGCGTGATTCGGGCCTCGTTTACGGCCACCACTACGGACGGACACGGGAATCTTATCCTGTACAGGACGGGGTGGCTACGAGAGGCCGGACGGAGGCGCCGTCGGCAAGGCGAGGGAAAGAGTAAGGAGAGGCAGACTGGGCACCAGCTGCTGTGCCTCCAGCCGGTACCTCCATACGGAAGTTATGATTTACGAGTTCCTCACAAACTTAGGAATTCTCAGACATGCTCAACTTCTCCCAGTGAATGGAATACACGTAAATACATTTACTAAAACTAAAATGAAGAGCCTGGTTAATTTGAAGCCTAATTGATGTAACGGGAAAGATATTGGAGGGGGATCAATGCTCTATTCCACAGTGAATGTCATGTCCGGCTGTAAACTGTCTCGTCCCAACTGTTCATCAGCTGGATCTATAAACTGTCTCCTCAGTAAAGTAACTAGGAGGTGTGGAGGCAGGAGGACCGGTGAACAGTCTTGTAGGACAAATTTTCATCCTGGGCGAATACTGCCATGTGTCAGTGAGGCCACACCACGAAAGATGGGTGCTACCGTGTAGCACTGCAGTACACGGGTAGGGTTGTAACCGTGCAGTAGTGAGTGCCACTCCATGCATCGTGAATGTTGCCGTATAACAAAGAATATATTCGGAAGACAATGAATTGGAGACACCAAAGAAGGCAAGAGGACGAAGCAGTCCCGACAGCACTGCAGAAAGGGCAGGAGTTGGTACTGTCACACAAAATGTATTGACATGGTGATGGATTAATGGTTTGTGGTAAAGAGCCGGAATTCAAGGATCGAACAAGGGAAAGAGCACCTGATACTGCTGGAGTCGTGGACAGAAAGGTTACTAAAGAGTTAACATACCACTAGTTCTGCCCAGATGGTTACATGATAGTAAAGAAGAAGGAGAAGGAAAAGAAGGACTCCCTTTGTAAAAGATAGCCTTAAGTTTCAAGAAATAATGGAATATGGCTCATTCAGACAATGCAAAATGGGAAGAGTAAAGGTAGGGATGAAGTACACAGGGGTGTTAATATTATCTAAGTCGCTAAAGAACTGCAACGATCCAGAAGAAATACACACAGTGAAGGAACAGTTAAGATGGTACTTGACGCAATAAAACACGCACTTGATAGAAATGGTCAAGTTTAGGGGATTTCAGTTATAAAGAGATTGACTTGGGAAATTTGGATTCTCATGTTGACAGAGGGTCATGGAGATAGGTTTTAACGGTATATGAGGAAATATTTCCCATACCAACATGTCAGTGAGCATACTAGAATGAGAGGGACTGATGCATCATCACTGCTAGATCTTCACATATACTAGCATGGATCATGAGAATATCACACATGATACGTCAGTTGAATGAAAAGGTCATGTAATGCTTAAGCTGGACTGTGTGGTAAATGAGGTCTTTAAAAGAGCCAAAGGAAGAGAAGACATAGAAAATATATAATTCTGGAAATCCAACAAACCTCAGTAATGTCTATGGTAACGTAGATTAGGAAAAGGAGCTTGGTGATAAGGAGATAGGACTGTGTGTGCGGTAAGTTCTGTAAAAGTTACTATGAAGGAGAAGAAACATAGGTACCTTTAGCGTCAAATACGGAGAGAATGTTGATAAAGAGGATTCTTTTTTATATGATGTCAAAAAGCAAAGGAGCTTCGAGCTGTGCAGCAACGAAGATATGGACGGCGTCCTAGCCAGCCAGCAATTGCAAGGAATGAGTATGGTTGCATAAGAATGGAGAAGTAAACTAACTTCTCAGAGAACATTGTGGACAGGGTAAGACAAAACCCAAAACTTTTCCGTTAATTCATCAAGACTCAGATGTTAGTTCAAGAGCAGTTCATCAGGCCGAGGAAGAACTGTGGAGGATGATGTAATGATATGTGAGGAAATTAATAACAAGTTCAGATGTGTTTTCATAGTGGAAGACACAATAGCCTCAACACCAGTGAGATGGAATAAGGGAAAAGTTTTGGAAATCATCGAGATATCTACAATATATGTTAACAGAATACTTGAAGGTGTTGATCCACACAAGGCTCATGTGGAAGTTGTGTGAAAATACGCTAGCTAAACCGCTTGAAATACTCCTCAAGATGTCGCTGGAGAGAAGCAAAGTCCTAAGGGCAAAGGTCATATCTGAAATACAGACTGGTCTCACTGACGAGTGTGGTGTAAAAGGTTCTGTAAATGATTATTCAAGAGCAAGTCTGAGACTTTCTGTAGAGGAGAAATCACCTAAATGAGACGGGATGGTTTCAGGGAAAGGCGTTAATGTGTAACAAACCACTCAGAGTTCTACGAGAGAGTGTGCTCGGTCTTAGACAAAAGGGAAGGCTGGGTGGAAATGTTTGACTCTGGACTGTTAGAAAGTGTTAGACACTGTAGGGCATGGGAGGCTGAATAGGCAGGAATAAAGGAGAAACTCCTTCGTTAAATCGAAAATTATATCAGTGGGAGGGAACAGAGGACGCATGTTAGAGGAGCCTTCTTCATATTAGTCGAGGTAACCAGCGGAGTACCACAGGGTTCTGTTCTGAGACCATTACTCTTCATGATCTACGTATGTAAATCACTTGGGTGAAGGGTTGGACTCCTGCCTGAATATGTTAGCATATGATGCAAAGGTCAAGAGGGAATTGAAAAGCGAGGAGGATTGCATTAACTCCTAAGGGGATTTAAACAGACGTCCAAGTTGGTCTTATACATAGTTGATGAAATTCAGCTCACGAGCAGTAATGGAAAGTAATGAGCATAGGAAAAGGTAAGAGAAGACCTCAACATGATTATCATCTAGCAGGATATTAACTTCAGGATTGTGTTTGAGGACGTAGAAGCTGACATCGTCCCTAACCTGTCGCCAGTGTCCCACATTAAGAGAATAGTTAAAGGGACAAATTCTCTGCTGGCAAATATCAGAATAACTTTCAAGTATTTGGATACAGAAATATTCAGCAAGCTATTATTATCCTACATTGGGCTAAAACTAGAATGTGCTTCTAAAAGAAGCAAAAAGAGCCGATGGAGAAGGTCTTGAGGAGGGCAGTAAAGATGGTACCAGAATGAAGATAGCTGAGTTACAGGGAAAGGCTAGAGGCTTTGAATCTGCCCACATTCGAAGAGAAAAGAGTGAGGGTTGACCTGATCACAACCTTTAAGTTATCAAAGCATCGATGAGGTGGACATTGAACAGTTCTCCGAGAGATGTAGGGATAGAGCAGCCAGAGGACACAACATGAAATTCAGCAAGAAACTTCCTCAGAAATGAAGTAAAGAAGTACTTTTAAAGTATATGAGTTGTGGACGAATGAAACATAATGACTGAGGAAATGAGTAATGCAGACAGCATAAAAAAATGTAAGAAGTTGTGTGACGGAAGAAAATGCCCAAGACGTGACCTCCCTCCCCACACAGTACAAATAGTTAATTACGGATAGGTAATTACACACACATACACACATACCCGCAGGCACACACGCACACACACACACGCATATACACAGAAGAACGGGTGCGGGAGGCACACAAGGAACATAATTTTCACAGACCAAACACAGACGTTGGGACATGCATATTAAGAGGGTATGTGGTGCTTACACATGGACTGGTGTAGAACAATACGTATCTGGGTAAGGCCTGGTGCATGGCAGTATCATCATCTGAGGCAAGAACGCACGCGCTATGTGTGGGAGTAGAGTAAGGTGTTTCGCATGTTCGTGGTTCTTAGCTTTGTTAAGATGTGCTGGTGTTAACATAGCTCTTGTGGCAGCCAGGCATCACCGCTGGTGCCCTGGTCGTCGCTACTGTAGACAAAGACACTTGAGTTTTTATACAGCTTAAGTACAAGGGCGAAGTGCGTTTGAGAAGACTCAAAAAGCTCGGTGCAGATTCGACTTCTGCCATATTAAAGACGTTGTTACCCCGAAATTGCTTTTAAAGTCATGGATTGATGTATGTCTCGGTAAACACTCACACGCCAGTGATTCATTGTTCTCTAAGTCGAGACAATCACAAACTACCATCGTTCGGTTCTTGTTCCTCGGGAAGGTTGAGACGGAAAACCTCAGGTTTCTGTGGTGTTAATTCAGATTCATGTAATACGTCTGGTCTGGGATTAACGATTGCTTCGTGTGTACGGCATAACCGGAGGATCCGCTTTAGGAACGTGGAGTCTCACAGTTTTCGAAGGGTTCAGGATGCCTAGGAAATATATTCTTTTTTTTTGCGAGAGATTACAGGGAACACGTGTTTTCCAGAGGCTAGGGAGGTGTACAGCGTTCATGTGTTTCCCAGAGGGTGGGGAGGTGTGCTGCGTTCCTGTGTTTTCCGGAGGTTAGGGAGGAGTGAAGTGGACTTATGTGTCCGAGAGATTAAGGACATGTGAAACGTAGCCGTGTTTAGCTTTCCCAAAGTTAAGGAAACGTGAAGTCTGCCTGTATGGCCGAGATGATGCAACGTACCTGTGTTTCTGAGAGGTTGAGGGACTGGGCGAGCTGCTTCCTCTCGGCGCCGACAACGTACTGGTTCTTCTCGAAGGCTTGCTCTAGCTTCAGCAGCTGACTCGGGCTGAACGCCGTCCGGATCCTCTTAGGTTTGCGAAAGGGCTGTAGGAGGTAAGCCAGCTGCTCGGGACCTGCGGCAGAAGTAGGTCTCAATGAGACAGATATAAGTGATGAAGATTTATTTTGAATAGAATTAAGGTCAATTGTTATTACATAGCCTACGTGCTGCTTGGCTCGATTCGTTCAGTCATACTTAGAAAGATTACGTAAGGACCTTACAATATTGTGGTCTCAGGAAGTGCCATTAGATGTCTAATAATAACCGAGATGTTTTGGTTTACGGTTTAGTTGAGATTTTGATTCCACTTCTCACTAGTTGCTCAGCACACCACCGCGTCCAGCAACAGCGACCAGCCACCAGTCCTGACAGACATAACAACATCTCACAGGGCTGATCCCCACATACGCTGTGAGCTTCTCCTGTGATTAGTTTGTGAGAAAATAGATCCAGGATAACCTGCCTCTCTCCACTTGTGATTAAATGGAGCAGGGATAAACTACGACGCACCTTTGACAGGTTACCTCCTCTCCTCGATATCAATTGATAATATAATGCAACTGAGGCAAAGATAAGACAAAAACTACACCAATTGCCCGTACCACCATTTGACACGGGCGATTCCTCCCTACACACGTGTGGCTACTCTAGAGAAAATTTCGATTTTAGAAATAATTGAACGAACCCTTGTGACTCCAGCCATCGTTCACGCCCCAGAGACCAGGCCCTCAGATCTCAATACTGTTTGGGCGGAGAAACCCTTCCTAAATCTCTCATAATGTGCATAAGAGCTTCAATCCGCAGATAAGCGAATTGAAACGCGCCCCGCCGCAATACGACTAACCGATATTGACAGTGAGGCTCATCCCTCGGCGCAAACAGACGCAGACTTCGACCTTGCCGAATTTCGAGCTTAGTGCTATCATCCCCTGGCCACTTGAGTTTCAGGGTATGAAAGAGGATATTATTACTCTTAGCAGGGCACGAGAGCACCTCTCTTATGAAGTGCTGTCAAACTCGACCGATTCCGCCTCGGTTTGGTTGGACGTGTCATGGTTTATTTCGGCATTATTTTACTGTTCATGTGATTGTAACCGGGCTGACGGCCGAGCGAGATGGTGGTTTATTGGTGAGGTCATGTATTCTCTCGTATTAATTTTCGGTTTCAGTTCGTAATATCAAGTTACGTCCGAGTATGGAGAGCGCGAATGGTTGCGATGATCTTTGAGAAGATGACTTGTGTGAGATAGTAGTATAAAAGGGAATGAAAGTTCGAGTAGTTGAACATGTTAAATGGTCTTCGTGCGTCAGCTGCAAGTGTATGTCATATCCCAGACACAGACAACCGCTCATCGTGGCTTCCTATGAACAGTAAACCTTCACGAGTGTGATCCAGCCAGCAGCACACCGGGTCGGATCTCCTCTGGTTTCCGTATGGGAAGAGGTTTTCGGGAACAATTCCCTCGATGATATGCGTCGTTCTCGAGGATTTATCGCTTTTATTTATGGCCCTATAACTTGACTTGATTAATGAAGCGAGGGTGGGCCTGGCTCCTCTCTCCTCCCCTTTTCTCTGCATCTCTGATCCTGGTTTACGTTCAGCATAATCTCTGGTTTTTTTTTCCTTTTTTTTCTTACAATCACTTTACGGGAATAGGTTTTTCATCATTGACTCGGTGGAAGTTTTGTCTGGCTTGATGTTCATTTGTCTCCTCGCGTAGCGGAGTTGCATGGGGGGAAGGCGGAGGGGAGAGGAGGAGGAGGAGGTGAGGGGGAGCGGAGGAGGAGGGTAGTGCAGAGGGGTGGTGGTGGTGAGTCGTGGCACTACGGCTGCCGCCGCTTTGTTTACCTTCTGTGGCGTGGCCTCTTGACGCCAGGGCAACCAACTGATTCCTATTTCACACATCCCATTTGGTTTAGTAAGACGTGGTAAAAAAAAAAAGACGAGGGTTTTTACATGTTTCGTATAGCGAGCCCAGTCTGTTGCAGGAGAGACTGATCATGTAGAATGCAATTGAAGGCTGTCTCGGATGCGTACCTTGCTTAACCTTCCCTTAGGGGTTGAATTACACCCAGCGTTGGTAATACTGTTTGAAAATACGGAGTCGAGGCATCAGAGTGATAACTATTTATATTCATAAGGCTTATCTGCATGTTACCTTAAGGTGAGCAAATCAGCCTTTGCGGCTTTGGCATTAACCATTAGCTTGGCCCCACCAGCCTCTTAAAATATCTAGCGTGCCATGGGTAGAGTGCTAATGATATGCCTAAGTGAAATGCGGACGGCGCTCTCTAATTACGGCTATAGTGAGATGGCGAAGGTGGGACAAGAGAGAATGGACGAGGAGATGAACAGAAGGAGGTAGAGGGAAGGTAGGGAA
>JAUUEG010013238.1:0-12291 GCA_032361445.1 Panulirus gracilis | reverse complement strand
AGAGGTGTGCATGGAACAGAGTGAATTGGAATTATGTGGTATGCTGGGGTTGATGTGCTGTCAATGGACTGAACCAGGGCATGTGAAACGTCTGGGATAAATCATGGAAAGGTCTGTGGGGCCTGGATATGGATAGGGAGCTGTGGTTTCAGTGCATTACGCGTGACAGCTAGAGATTTTCAAGGCTCCCCTCATGGACAGAAGTCCACATCAAGGCCGGGCCTTAATTGAAATAGAGAATTATGAAACAGGAAAAGAAAAGACAAGGGAAAGTATTTACAAATTCTGAAGTAAGTGAAAGACCCATCTTTTGAAATGTGCCAGGTCATAGTTTTTGGGAAAGACATGAGAAGGTAGAGAGTTCCAAAGCTTCAACAAGTAGGGAAAGAAGCAGTTATCAGAATGGCCAATCCTTTAGTTGCTGATGGCCACACAATTATCATGTGATGCAGCAGCTTGCTGAGTATCACTTGGTCTAGTTAGTAGTGGGGAGCACACAAACAGCCAGCTCTCAAGAGCAAAAATCAAAGTAATACCAATTGAAGAGAGAAAGTGAACCAACAATGCACTGTAAGGCAAGGGGGTCAAGTTTAGAAGTTAGCATGGAACAGTTTATAAGTCGGATAGCTTTTGACTCAACTCTGTCAAGTAAGCATACAGAGCTAGAACCACCCCAAATGTGAGAAGTACTCCATTCAAGGATGAATCAACCCCTTGTATAAATGGAGCAACTGTTCAGAAGAGAAACTTCGACATCTAAATAGGAGGGAGACTTAACTATTCCTGTGATGTTGGGTTTCCAAGAAAGAGTGGATGCTTCAATAATACCAAGTATATTCATTGAGTCTAGAGGTGGAATTACAGAACCATTAGAGGAGAGACGAGAGTTGTGAGGAGTTTTCAATAGAGAGATGGCTAGAAATTGGGTCTTGGAGGCATTAAACTTATCAAGGTATTATGTACTCCACTGAGATATCCCACCCAAGTCTGAGTTTATTGAGGAAGCTGTGTCAAGTCGAGATGGAGATCGATTGAGAGAAGAGGGAGCAAAATTGAAGGATGTGGATGAGTGCTGTGTGTCAGCTTATGAGTGCAGTGGCTTACTTGTGAAGGAGAGGAAATTGTTGAGAAAAGGAGAAAAATTGTAGAGGACGGGACAGAACCTTGAGGGACACTGCTGTTGATGGAGACAAGTAAGTAGGCTGATCCATCAACAACCACAGAGATAGATCAGCCAGAGAGAAAGCTAGATATGAAGGAGCAAAATGAAGGGTGAAGCCAAAGAGGGAAGCTTAAGAGATGAGACCCCAGTGCCATCCCCATGTAAAAGCCTTAGATATGCTAAGGGAAACTACACATGACTCTCCAAAATCTTTCAAGGATGATGACCAAACATTAGTAAGATAGGAAAGAATATCACCAATGAATCTTGCCTTATGGAAGCCATACTGGCAATCAGAGAGAAAACTGTGATTTTCGAGGTGTTGAAGTATGTGGGAGTTGAAGAGGGATTCAAAGACTTTGGAAATGGTAGATGTCAAAGCAATAGGACGATAGTTAGAGGGGTCAGAGTGGTCACCCTACTTGGGGATGGGATATTTCAATGCATGCTTCCAGGGAGAAGGAAAAGTTTGGTTTTTAAACAGAAAGGGAACAGAAGAGCAAGCACAGGTGCAAGTTCAGAGACACACTCCTTTGTTACACGGGGATGGATGCCATCAGGATCATAAGCCTTGCTCATGTCCAGAGAAAGAAGTGCTTTTTGGACAATCCAAAAAGAGATTACAGGAAGAGCCATAGGATTAGTAAGAGTAGCATCAGGGGGGTGAATGAATGAAAGAGATTATGGGAAGAAGCATAGGATTAGTAAGAGGAGCATCAGGGGGTAAAGGAATGTTAGAGTCATCCATGGTGGAGTTGGAGGAGAAATTGGAACAAAAGAGAGTTGCGGTGTCTATGGGAGAGTCAGCTATAGTACCACCAGAACAGGAAAGTGAAGGAAAGGAAGAGTGACAGAAGTTGTTAGAGATGCCCTTAGCTAAAGACCAGAAACACCTCTCAGTGGGTGAGGAGAAGAGGTTATCGCACTTCCTTTGAATAAAGGAAAGCTTCGCCTCTGAGATAACGTGCTTGCAGCAGTAACAGGTAGTGATAAAAGCTGAATGGGAGCCAGACAAAGGAGAGTTTTTCCAAGCCTGATATGCCTGATCCCTTGCTTAAATGGTCTCAGAATGGGAATGGTTGAACCATGGATTGAATTGTTCATAGGACTTGTTGATTTGATTTGTTGGCTATGAATTTCATGTAGGCCTGCTAGGGTTTAAATCATAGACAGGGCAGACAGCTCATGGTCAACCCACTCATTAATTTTCCTGGAAGGTGTTGGTTGACAAGTGGTTGCTTGGCATAGACTTGGGTGTAAACACTTGGAGGCAGAGCCTGGTAGTATCCCTGTATATATACATTAAATTGTAATGGAAACATGAAAGAACTTCCCAGAAACTGGCCCTGACAACATATCATACTTCTACCATAAATTTTTAGGACCAAATGTAGTCCAAGTATTCACACACATCAAACATCTATGTTTGCACAGTAAAATCCCAAATGTCTGGAAGTTTCCCAACTAAGTAAAAACTAAAACCTCATAAGCCACCAAACTACCCCTCCTCATATCACCATGCTTCTTTACCATCATTTGTATCAAAACTTTGTGAAAAAGCTGACCCACAATAGAGTCTAATAAAGAAGTCCCACTTTCACCCATAGAGCATGAATTTAGAGCCAGTCACTCCACTACTACACACAGTGCATCCTGAATAGTTTCAACCTCCCACAACCCCTGTACTGCACTATACCATTGGGACTAGATATCAGCAGAGCCTTTGATACAGTTCCCTGACACATTTTTATGTAGACTGGACACTACCCTAGATATCAGCAAAAGCCTTTGATACAGTTCCCTGACACATTTTTATGTAGATTGGACACTACCCTTCAAAAAATAAAAAGTTATAAAAAGTGGTTATTCAGTTACATGCTGGTCCTCAAACCACAATAATTCACAAAGGCTTCTCCCACAAAACACCCATAATCTAAAACAAGATGCTCAAGGGACTAGTTCTTTCTCTAACCTTCCTTAGAGTTTGCCTACATTATTTTCAGTCATATGCTCATTGTTGCATGGGTAGTGTCATGATATTTATGATGTATTTATGAAGTCATCCACAAATGAAAGGACTTTTGCAATGTGGTCTGCAGGTGATAGGATAGGAGGTCATGTTAGAAGAGATTGAAGAGGGTTAGAGAAAGAACTGCTACTTGGATAACTCCAGTGTAGATTTTAAAGGACACACATGCACCTTACCTTACCTTCATGTCCTAGGAGTCCCTTCTATGAGGCTCCTGCATTGCTAAGGAAACTATGAGCCATAAGGTGTAGAGATAAGCGTATGTCCCTGTTGGGTGAGCCCATGGCAATTGAGTCATGGAGAGAGGGGTAAGTATGCTGTCTGTAGGGGGTTAGAGGGCATAGGAAAAGAGTATGTTGTTGTGTGCTGATGATACAGCATTGGTGGTATGTCCAAGTGAGAAACTGCAAGAGTGGGTGTCTGGGTTATTAGTTTTTTGAGTTCAGCAGGATAGAGGGACAGATTAGTTAGGGGTGTTAATTTGAATTGAAAAAATTTGGAGGAAGTGAAATTTTTTAGATACCTGGGAGTGAACATTGCAGCAAATGGAACCATGGAATTGGAAATGAGTTAAAGGTTGGGTGAGGAGGCGAAGGTTCTGGTAGCATTGAAGAGGATATGGAAAGACAGACTGTTATCTGGGTGGACAAAAATGTGTATGTTTTGAAGGTATAGTAGTCCCAGCAGTGTTGTATAGATGCAAAGCATGGGCTGTAGTTGAGGATATCCAGAGGAGGATGGATGTGTTGAAAATGAAATAATTAAGGACAATATGTGTTATGAGGTGGTTTTATCAAGTAAGCAATAAAAGGGTAAGAGAGCTGTGGAAATAAAAATAGTGTTGTCAAGAAAGATTGAAGAGGGTTTGCTGAAATGGTTCGGTATTTTGTGAGAATGAGTGGAAAGAGTTGACAAGGAAGAGATATGTGTCAGAAGTGTATGGTTCAAGGAGGAGGGGGAGAACAAATTGGAAAATGGAAGGTTAGAGTAAAAATGTTTTGAGTGATTGGGGCCTGAACATGCTGGAGGGTGAAAGGCATTCATGGGATAGGATGAATTAGAATGGTTTGGTATATCAGGAGCATTGTGACATCAGTGGATTGAACCAGGGCATGTAAAGTGTCTGAGGAAAACCACAGGAAAATCTGGGGCTTGGTTATGGATAGGGAGCACTGGTTTGGTACATTGCTCATGACAGCTGTATTTTTATATTGGATGCTGTTTACCATAGTTGTTTGGGTATACGGTAAAATTCTGTGTTGGTCGAGAAGCACTGCATGGTCCGTATCTTTGCCTCATAGTTTAGGAAGGCCTGAGATTAAGTTTTCTGGATTATCTCTGGCTAAACCTGTGAAGGGGAAGAGTTATATGATATTTCTGAACTTCATGAATTGGAGTTCCATTTGGGTTAAGACAATGTAAGGAACATAGCTAGTATTCTGAATGTATGTGCAAGTCATGCTTTTGCTAATTTTTCAAGGTAAGGGTTTTTTAAGCTGTTGAATGAAGAGTACATACATTTTAATGATGTATTGGACAGCAGTACAGTAAATATTTCAGCATTATTGCATGCAATAATTTTGGCACTAATGGCATAGGCATGTCTTGTATGACTGCTTGCAATGAATATAAAGAACACAGCACTTCAGTGAGTACAGGCTTGTTGGTTCAAAATGTGGGAGTGCAAAGGTTAGACTACAGTACAAGATTTAGATCCGTTGCCATTATTAAGAACAATACCCATGAGTGTTAGCAATAGATTTTGTATTCATGATCCTTGCTGCAGTCTATTCAGCTATGCACACCCATCCCTCACACTTTATAGAGGGATTATGATTTGCAAAAACCTTGCACAAAGAGAAACCACATATAGCAAACCAATAAACACATAGGTAGTAGGTAGGTAATAGTTGGTAGGCAGCTGACAGCCAGGGAGGTATATGACCATTACTACCCACCTGTGTAGCGGGAGAGTTAGTATCAACTGCTTAGTGAGCCAACACTTCATTGGTTGTCAAGTTGTGCTCTTCTGACTCAGGTAGCTGTCTTTTCTTGCTGCTTCACCCACAAATGGAATACTGGCATTCTGTCTACAAACACACAATCTCTTCTTGTCATTCATAATACGACAATACTTGACTCACACAACTCATTCTTTGTATTTCTAGATTTCCTTGCAGTAAGCTCTGTGCACTATCCCTGCCTTTAGGCAAATTGGTAGGAGCAATAGACAGAAGTAGTGGGAAGGAACATTTAGGCATGAGTTTTTGATAGAAACATAGGTTGAAGTAATATGTAGGAACTTAAGGCATGAGCATTAGGTAGTAGTAGTCAGTAGGAACATTAGGTAGGTGCCTCTGCAAACACTGCCTGTTAAGGATGAGGCTCCAAAGGCTAAGAAGTGGCACTGGGCTTCATAAGTAATGAAGGCTCTGTTGCCTTGGCCACCCCTTTAGGGAGTTCCAAATGGGAACAGGCATCAGAAATAAAGTTAGATAGATAGATAAATAGACAGAAGGATAATGGATGCAAGTGTATGTGGCCTTTCTTCATATGTTCATTGCACTTTCTTGCAAAAGTGGGAATGGTAATCGAGTCTGAAAAAATTTCCATGTTCAGCTTTTCCCACATGAACAAGGTAGCATTAGAAATGTACAAAAATGGCCACATTCACTTGCATACACTCTCTAACTGTAATGTATATTGCATTGAAACTAGAGCTTCTTATTCATGACCTGGCCTCACTGACCTTTCCATGATTTCTCCTGACTTCATGTACCTGGCCCTGTCCATTGATAGCATGTTGTCCCTTTTATACCACATCGTTCCAATTCACTCTATCCCTTGCACACTTCACACCTGACATGTTCAAGCCTCATATATTTAAGGATTCTTTCACTCCATCCCAACCCTTGACAAAGTGGCCAATGTGGGAGCTTCACTCTAAACGATATTTTACTTGTTGTTATTCAGGATATTAGTGATGAGGCAAAATTGATAAAGTTAAGAAGCTACACATATTAACTGGGTTTGAACTTTAATGACGAAAGTGAATGTATATGTTGAAAAACATCAATTTGAAAGGATTTGGTGTCACATATGCAGAGCATCTGAATTAACAAAGTCTTTACTGATATAGTTTGTCCTCTTGCTTACAATTAGAAAAGTGATATGAAAGTGTCATAATGAATAGTGTTTATGGATCTAGCATCAGTTGGTGTTTATTTTGAAAGAGCTAGAGAATTAAGTATATGACCCTTGATAGTATAAATTGAACCAGTGCCACATTGAATTTATTCATCAGTTGAAAATGCACAGTTGAAAGCTTCTCCCAAACAAATTTCAAATAGCAGTTTACAAACCGTAACAAAGTGCTTCAAGTAACTATCAGTAGCATACACTTAGAGAAATTATTGAATCACTTTCTGAATCAACAAAAGACAAGGAAATAAGCAGGCTAATTAAGTTTGTTCACTTTCCCTCTTCTATAGGCATTACTTAGGTTTTTTGCTGGCTGCTTGTATACCTCCACCACTAGCTAGACTATGCAATACTCAGCAAGCTGCTGCATTACATGATTATTGTGTGGCCATCACCAACTCAAGAGTGGGCTGTTTTGACAGCTGCTGCTTTCCCTACGAGGTGAAGCTTTGGAACCCTTTACTTTCTCATGTCTGTACCAATAACTGGGACCTGGCACATTTCAAAAGACAAGTCTTTCATGTTCTCAAAAATTCGTAAATACTTTCCCTTGTCTTTTCTTTTTTCCCTTTTCATAATTCTCTCCTTATTTGAATTAAGGCCTGGCCTTGATGTGGACTTTTGTCCATGACTGGAGCCTTTAACAAAAAAGTGCTACAATCCAGATATTAAAGAGACAATTAAGAACACAGTATACTAAATAATAGAAAAAAATAGTTCATATGATCATGCTCTGATGAATAAATCTATTCAAATGGCACCTTTCCCTCTAGCAGCCCTTCTAGGCATAGATACCTCAACAAAGCTGATGGGAATAAGTTATGTAACTTCTTTTCTGACTTTCCTTGGGTAAATTACTGTCAATTATTTGATGATGCCTTTGTCTTCACCAAACACAAAGCAGAGGTTATCTTGCAGGAATGTAACCATTTGTCTCTTCTTTCTCCAAGATGACCTCTTCATCCAATCCATGGTTCAGCCATTCCTGTTCTCAGGTCATTCAGTCGAGGGATCAGGCATATTGGGCTTGGAAAAACTCTCCTTCCTTAGGCTCCCATTCACCTTTTATCACTGCCTGTAATCGCTGCATGCACGTTATCCATGAAGCAATGTGTTCCTTTATTTAAATGAAAGTGCAATAACCTCTCTCCATCATCCACTGATAGGTGTTACTGGTCTTTAGCTAAAGGCACCTCTGACAGCTAATGTCGCTTTGCCTTCCCTTCACTTTTCTGTTCTGGCATTACTATAGGTGGCTCTCCCATTAACAAAGCAACTCTCTTTTGTTCCCATTTCTCCTCGAACTCCACCTTGGATGATGCTAACATTCATTCACCCCCTGATGCTCCTCTTACTAATCCGATGCCCCTTCCCATAATCTGTTTTTGGACTGTCCAAAAAGTGCTTCTTTCTCTGGACACAAGCAAGGCTTATGGTCCTGATGGCATCTATCCCCATATACTGAATGAGTGTGCCTCTGAACTCACACCTGTGCTTGCTTCTCTGTTCCCTTTCTGTTTAAGAACAAAACTTTTTCTTCTCCTTGGAAGCCTGCATTGATACATCCCATCCTTGAGAAGGATGACCGTTCTGACCCCTCTAACCATCATCCCATTGCTTTGACACCTACCATTTCCAAAGTCTTTGAATCCCTCCTCTACTCCCATATCCTTAAACACCTCAAAAATCACAGTCTTCTCATTTTGGGAGTCATGTGTAGCTGCTCTTAACATATCTAAGGTTTTCGACTGGGTGTGCCATTGTGGTGTCATCTCTGAGCTCCCCTTTTTTGGCTTCCCACCCTCACTTTTCTCTTTCATATCTAGCTTTCTCTCGGGTCGCTCTATCTCTGTGGTTGTTGAGGGATCAGCCTCCCCCCTTTTCTCCATCAACAGCATATACACTGACGACTCAACACTGCATTCATCCACATCCTTCAATTCTGCTCCCTTTTCTCTCACACAATCTGCATTGCGTTTTGACACAGTCTCTTCAGTAAATTCAAACTTAGATGGGATATGTCAGTGGGGTAGACAAAATCTTGTTAAGTTTAATGCCTCCAGAACCCAATTTCTACTCAACTCTCTGTCAAAAATTCCTCAAAACTCTTGTCTCTCTTTTGATGGCTCTGTAATTTCACTACCTGACTTAATGAACATACTTGGTATTACTGTAACATCCACTCTTTCTTGGAAACCCCACATTACAGGAGTAGTTAGAGACATATATTGGCCTAAAGTTGAGGATGTGATTGCTACTCACATATTTGCTAGCAGACAATTTGTCTTATATTCTCCTAAGGTGGGACTTTGGTGACAGGTTAGGGACATGTCAAGTCTCTCTCACCCACAGATTCTTGTAGCTTATTTCCTACAGTAAACACAAACTCTACCCTTGGTGTGGAAATGATGATAAAGATAGTAGTTGGAGATTTGATAGTGTTGAGGGGAAGCAGCTTTTGGGAATTTGGTTTCAGGGGAAGAAGTAAACAGATAGTGTTCTGAAGAAGGGAAGTTAGATTTTAGACTGTGAAAGTTGCAGTGTTCTGAAGAAGGGAAGTTAGATTTTAGACTGTGAAAGTTGCAAAAATTACTAGAGAAAAGGCCAGATTTAAGATCGGTGCCAGAAGAGCAAAGGCTGTCTCAGATGCACATAAAACTCTACCCCTGGTACAGCAACAATTTTTATTCTTCAAAACCAGCAGTTCTTTCCTTATGCTGACCATCTTAGAACTATCTACTTTCTCATATCTTCTAACGTGTAATATGCCCCTTTTTAGAAAACAGGTTTTCCTTCTGAAATAAGTCCTTAAGATTATTCTTTTTTCCATACTTTTATATATATATCCTTAACATTTTGTATGTTTTGTTTATATAAGGCCCGACTGTGTTGAAGACTTTTGGTCATGATTTCATTGAGCATAATTAGGTTTCATGCAGCACTTTCTTTTGTGAACAGGATGAGGATATGAGTGAGGACAGTGGAGAAACATCACAGGAAAGAGCTCCTATTATAGTTTCTCCAAGAAGAAGTGGAAGCAGCTTAGGTGAGGGAATTAGTGACCACAGCAACAGTGCTGCTACCTCCTACTCCGCAGAGTCCACTCCAGCAAGATCAAGTGTCAAGAGTGTTATTGTTAGAGTTGGATCATCAGCTGTCCCTAGTGCATTCAAGTCTGAGGTGGGTATAAAGCAGTACTTAAACCTGTAAATGGGTGTATAAGGTCAGTAAAGTAAATATATTAGAATAAATCTGTCGGTATAGTAATATTTAGAGGGCATCTTTATCCATACTCATTAGTATCATCAAGGTTTTGTTCAATTTTTAGCATTTTGACAACTTTGTCTACAGCATTACCCTGTTCAGTCATTCAAATCTAAAAGTCTCAATATAGGTTTTGATAAGTTACCATGAAAGTCTTTCTTTTTGATTTGTAGCACTTTGAAATCACCATACAGTAAAACCTATGTTATTGGTAATTTGAGACAATGAAATGTTCAGACCATTGTATGTTTTTCAATTTTGGTTAGTAACCCTCGAATATCTGAAAAAATTAAAAGGTTGTGTAAAGATATTTCAAATCATACTGCAACACAGCAATTAGCACTCTCACCACCCGGTATTTTGTCGCGATGGTGACTGTTTACCATTTCCCTTGCACTTTCTGGCACTTTTTTGGCGGGTAGAGTAAGTGTGGGTCCTGAGTAGAGTGCTCCATGTTACCACCAATAGTTCAGGCTCTTAGTTACCACCATTGTGTGCAGATCTTTGCTTCTTTCTATATAGATATGCCTGCTTATGTAATTTCCTGTTACCTACTATGTTTGTGTTTGTGAATATAGCATCTAAGCATCCAGAAACATCCACCCAATAACCAGCAGTTAAACTCAAGAGAACCTCTCTAACCTTACAAGTGAAGCTAGAAATCTTATGACCTGCTGATGCTGGTGAGGGAGCATCAGTGTTTGGGTATGCTTACAACTTAGTTGAATCTACAGTCCGCAACATGAAGAATGTAGATAAAATTTGAAGTGCTGTAGTCCATTCTACTCCACCATCTGCCAAGGATTGGAAATCCAGTTGTGGAGAAAATTCTCTCATTTCCATATAGCAAGAAATGAAGAATCAAAGTAGCCTTAGTAACCTTCTTCTAAGGTTTAAAGCTCTAATGATTTATGACCATTTGTGTAAAGAAGACAGAGTGGCTGAGCCAAAGCCAAAGCCATTTCAAGGAAGGAAAGGGTAGCAAGATAATTTTATTCAACATGAAGGTAGAGGAGGATCCACTGGTGGAGACCTCAAAGGTGCTGCACACAGCCCATTTTTCTATGTATATTTTTTGGTTCACTATATGGAATTCCCTTTGTATGAGATTTTTGCAGAACATAACCCTGCAAAGCAAGGGATGAGTAATTATCAAATTATTTGACGTTTAAAAACAACTCGAATAATGAATTTTTTGTTTATCTTAGATAACTGATTCCCCAAGCATTTTGGGTAACAGAGATTTTACTGTATGTGGAGTAAAGCAAAGAGAAAGTGATAAGACTTGTATTGAATTTAATTCCCACATGCTTGCTAAGACATAACCTTATTGATTTACTAAGATCTTCTCCCATTCGCTGTTTTTAATCCTCTGTTTGTGTTGGTAAGCTTTTGATCCACCATGTTGCTTTTGGCCTTTTTATTTTCTAGTATGCCAGTATGTTCTTTGTCGTCCTCCCTAGTGGTGTTGCCACCTCATGTAGATAATTTGCCCTACACCCAGATGGATGTGTCATCAGAAAGCCTCAGTTTATCACAGTTAACCATGGAGTGAGGAGGTGTGGCTTGAAAGAAAAAGAAATTTAGGAAATGTTGGTAGAATATTGCTCAGATGATGATAAAGATATTTTTGTTACCATAGAAAAGGGTATTGACAATAATTCACTTGTATACCAGCCCCTTTCATCAAGCAAAAGTAATGATTTTAGTGAGTGATGATGAAGAAGTGTTTTGACTACATGGACTAACTGCAACTTTATATTCCAATTTGGTTTCTGGTGCTGTGGAAATAAAGAGGAACAATTAGAATAAAAGCACCACTTGTGAAAAAGAAATAATGCAGAAAATGAAAATATGAAAAATTTAGGTAAAGACTGTTTGACACTTGAAAGAAACTGATGAGAGACTCATTCTGGGCTAATCTTGAGGTGCCTCTAATCCTCAGTGGTAAGGTTGCTCAATTGTAACACATTGTCCATTGTTATCTGCATCTCCAAACTCATTCTCATTGAGAAGGTAAAATTATGAGGGAGGTAGGCGTGAAACAAATACAGTGCTACAACATCTTACAAACAGTCATACGTTACAACCTGTTGTACATTATATCATTGTGTGAATTTTTGCTTTGTTTTACTAATCTGCAGTGTTCTCTTTGCACACATACACTTAATTTTATATTGATTTAGAATAATTTAATGATACAGTATTTTCTTTTGTGCCCTTTCTTGTGCAAAGATGATTTATGTAGAAATTTTAAGAGGAAACAAAATATTGCCTGGTCAATTCCCACCAGTTTGAGATAAGCACCTAGTTAGTTAACATGGAAACAAACTTGGTACCCCAGTTTTCATGCAATTAAATGCTTTTTAAGGTACAAAGGTCTGTCGTGTAATAGATCATGGCAAATGAGAGTGCTAGCAGTTTTGTATGTGCTAAGAGATCCAGGAAACACTTTAGCATTACTGAGAAACTGAAAATTATTGAGCATCATGGGCATGGGAAGGTGAACTTAGACTTCATGCAAGCCCCACATGTGATCAAGAGGTGATTCAGGTGACCATGGATCTGTTCCTTCTGCTTCAGAGTAGTCTTTCCTACTCCCTAAACACTTCAGCCACTTAGGAAGCATCAGAAT
>JAUUEG010013237.1:0-18237 GCA_032361445.1 Panulirus gracilis | reverse complement strand
CATGGCTTGGGTAACGTATAATGAAATTCAAACAGCAATATACCAATGTGTTCTGAAGCTGGTAGTTTAGTGTGAGGTGAGAACGACGTACAGATCCTAGGATTTGTGTGGCAGAGCAGATCTGTGTGTTGGTTCTCACTTTGGACAGGAAAAAGAGTAAAGTATTCTGCCTGATGGTGCGGTCCTTTGAAGACATATTGGTATTGCCATTGCGCATCGTGGCCTGACCCTGATATATACAAGGGTGGTACCGCAGTGTGCAAGGGTCGTCCCGTCGTGGTCAGCTCTACACACATCACATCTTGTAAGAGGTGAAGTGTGGATAAGCATCGCGAGAATCACGAGAAGCACATAACGGAGAAGCAGGACATACGGGTGGAGGTGGCCGTGTGGATATGGTCTTCGACCGGAGAAATGTTATGTATATGATGGATGCAGAATCATGCGACAGCTGTTTGTCATGAGACAAGGGTAAAGGAAGGTTGTGGGGTATGTTTATCAGTGATGCAAGCCTGAGCAGGAATCTTAAATCGTTGCCATCGTCGGGAAATGGCAGGGAGGTGAATTCCTACCTCAGAGACCAGAGATTAGTGTTATGTAGGGTTATGCCGTATGTCGCTATGTGTTCGCTTACGGGATCACACTGCTGTGGGAGGTTACGAGCAACAGCGTCAAGAAAGGTGAAGAAAACGTAAGGATTTGATAAGTTGAAGATGTTGGTGTTATAATGAATCAGCAGGAGAGTTATAGGGTTAGACTTCATAGGAGGTAACTGAACTGTGATTGGTGGGGAAGCGAACCATGCCATGGTCTGTGGTTGTAAAGTTAAAGGATGGATTGTTGTTACACTGAGAACGTTTGTAGAACAACACACTACACTGAGTGAGGCTGGCGGGATGCAAGGTGAAAAAGCAGCTCTGAAAAACAGCCACATTACCAGAGCTCCATGGACGAGAGTCTGTCAGTGAGGGATCCATATTCCGGGACATGGACTCCCCTGGGGAACGTGGCAACGAGTTATTACAAGCCGTCGGCTGGCTACGCCTGTCTTAGTTGTCGTGTCTTACCCCAGCCTAAGGCGGTACCAAGTCTTACACCAACCTTGGAAAGGTGAACAACTGGATGAGCTATGAGCTTCCTGTCTGCCCCGAGGAATCAAACTTGTTCAGTGGATTCGGAGTTAGTGACGTCTGCTGGACGAGGTGAGTTGTGGCACCAACAACAACCTCTGCCGATCTGTTAGGGTCAATGGAGTGACAAATGATGACTGGAT
The DNA here is from genome assembly GCA_032361445.1 of Panulirus gracilis. Lineage (NCBI taxonomy): Eukaryota > Metazoa > Arthropoda > Malacostraca > Decapoda > Palinuridae > Panulirus > Panulirus gracilis. The sequence continues at coordinate 16,964 of JAUUEG010013237.1, read as the reverse complement.
GAAATAGAAAATGAAAATCAGATGTAACAGACGTGTGACATAAAGTTGAAAAGCAGTGATAACTTTTGCGTGGAATAAAATCTTTGAAGTTGGCTGTACAAGTAGACGGTGAAGCTTGTTATTTGTGTGATGGAAGGTGGGGGGGATGATGAAAGGTGAACTGTGTTACGTATGTCAAGTTCAGAACTTGAGCAGAATATGTTATTTACCACCATTAGCTCAGCAGATGTCCAAATTGTATGGCATACTCATACCTATGAGTGCACCATACTCGTGGCTATGTGTATATCAGGTTATAACATATAATTACATTATATTTCAAACTTAAGGTGAAAATTCTACCAGTAAGTCCGGACTCTTGAGCCACCCTGTACGTGAGGCTCAGGAGGTTAGCAAGATGACTCACGGTGGACTCGTTCAAATGGTCGTAAGGAGGGTGGCAGTGTACATGTGTACGTACGTACGTACGTAGTGTTATCTTGAACATTCGAACGCAGTAGATATTTCTCGATTGTTGGGTGTAACTTGACGGTGATGGCCTTAGTGACCCTGGCAGTAGAGAGGTCTGTAGGCTAAACAACCAACCAACCGACAACCACAATGTCCAGTTTGGTTATTGTGTCTCGAATATCACTATTCACTACAGAGAAGGTGACGTATATTTGAGGAACATCAGTTATGGCGCCGCTAAGAATCATGTTGGCCAATGTCTCGGCGATTTTGCACATAATTCATAAAAATACATTAATTCCAATTACAAAATTGTGCTTATTTATACCCTAAACATTCTTAGCGTTCAGTTGGTCGTAATGAAACTGAGAAACAATAACGAAATAGATATCAGTAAGAAACAAATGAATTCCTGTGTGCATAAATTTTTTTATATCTTGGCATCAAGACACAATGGGAATTTTGATAGACATCTTGTCGTGTTTACTCCTTGACTGTTGCATATGTCTACAAAAACATATCAAGCCATTACAGTGAAAGTAACATTTCTCTAAACGGAAAAAAAAAAAATGTGGTTTTGAACAATATAAGTAACGAGACGTTGGACCACCTCTGGAACAATGGTTGTTTGTTGTCTCTGAAAAAAGAAAATGATTTTTACCACAACCACCGACACCCAGAGGGCTCTGAGCACACCCACCAGAGGAACCCCAGCCACATGCACCGGAACGGCCCCGGGTACGTGCGTCAGAATGACCCGGGTGCACGTTCCAACACCCGCCAGTCACCTGGAGGGTCACATGTTGCCAGACATTAATTATATCGTCGGCTTGCCAGTGGTGTGGGCGCCGTACTCAGGAGCAGAGGTGTTAAGGTGACTTGCCTGATAAGTAAACATGTGGTCAATTGTCTCTGCTCGTTTTCTCTTCTTTTTATCTTGGGTAACAGTGGATAGTGACGGCATGTGTGGAAAGTTTTAAAGACGGAAAACGGAAAATTTGGGTCGAGCACAGAACTGTACGAAGACGAATGGGAGAAAGACTTTGTGTGTGAGACGGGAGACTATATACTGCTTTGTGCTGGTTATATTGTCAACCTTCCACAAATGGTACAGTTTGACCAAGCAACACAGTAGTGCAACTCCTGACTTCTCTTATCAATTTTCCTGTGAAATCGAGATAAAAGAAATTGCTGACTTTAAAGGAAGGCGAATGTGCTGGACAAACTACACTTTTGTGCTGTGAAATTACCTACAAAAGTTATATTGTGAAGTAGCTTAAATATTAGTTTACACAATGAAGCCGTTAGATGATGTGGAGTTAAAGTATAAAGTGGAAATATACTTTTCCCAACAAATGAAACATCTATTTGTTATTTATTAATTTCTTCTTGCGGTCCTCTCAGCATTGTCCAGTGTCCCTACTGGCTCTGTTAAATGGTGAACACCATGTGTGTTACAGTGTGGAATATCAGAAGAATAAATGAAATCTGGAAGAAATCAGAAACCAAAGAAATTTTCAATCATGTTAGTTATGTGTGAGACACAGCTAAAGAGAAGTAAAAAAGTTTTGTATGGAATTAAACTTTTGAAGTTGGATGTGTGTGGGATGATGATAACACGAGCAGTGGACGTGATGATGGAGGTGCCTGACAAAAGATCGACTGTTTACGGTGTCTCAAAAACCCAGATTCAGGCAAAAGACTCGATATGTATTTTTCCCTCGTTAACAGAGGCGACACAGACAACTGAATGGTCTGATCAAGACTATTCCATCAACTCTACTTACATATGCATTAACTCTAGCCTAAACCAGGTACCCATTTTATCGACCAACTTCTGAGGGTTGGACGAATGGGTGGGTTGACTGTGGACAGACTGCAGCAACCAGGAATCGGATGTATGGGCTCGACTCAAGGCTACCCGTGAATGCGCCATGGTAAGCAGCGCTAACCGTTAAGCCACAGAGATCCAATGTGTAAATCTCCAATTTTCAAATTACACATCATAAACTGCCAGACCCATACCCATGAGTTCTCCAGATTCATAGCCATGTGCACTTCAGTTCATGACACACAATTTGAACATTTCATGAACTACAGGTAAATGGTGAGTCCAGCCTGTGAATGTGGAGGTTTGAGACAACCTGAATGTTAGACGCAGTGACGTGGGTCACGTAGGTCTGGCTCAAACTGTACACCTCCCGTGTAAACACAGATGAGGACCAGGATGAATCATGTTACAAACTTGACTGATAAGAGAAACAAATCTTAAAAAGATAAGCTAAAAGCATCAGAAAAATATTATGATAAGCAGGAAGTGAGGCCTCAGGTCAGGAAACATGGTAAAAAGGCGAAAGGAAATGAAAACGGTCGAGGTCTTGGGAGAAGGAATGAATGGATTCACCCAGAACTGTCCGTGGCTGGAGGCACATAAACCAACATAGCTTGAAAGTTCTCAGTGGAGACTGAGGATGTGCTGGACACGGAAGACAAGTTAATGAAAAAGGATGAAACTTGAGAGATACGAAGAGAACCATTCAAGGTTGTAATAGATGGTGAAAGATCTTATGCACTGCTGCAGTTTGGGACACGCTACGAGACTGTATAAGTGACACAGTGAATGTATAACATGTAAAGTAACTGGAAAATGGCACATAAGATGGGAACGTGACGGTGTTCGTGGTGGCAAAGAGAGGAACAGAAACGACAGGAGCAGATGGGAAAGTGGTCGTGCACAATATCATATGACAAACACTAACTGCTCATTTGCATGTATTCTGCCAGTAATATATCTATCTATTATACTTGATTGCCGTTTCCCGCGTCACCGAGATAGCGCCAGAAAACAGACGAAGAATGTTCCATCCGCTCATATACACACATATATACATAAACACCTATACATGCACATATACATACATATACATATCAACATATAAACATAAACATACACATACACAGACAAATACATATATACACATGCACATATTCATACTTGCTTGCCTTCATCCATTCCTGGCGCTATTCTGCCCAACAGGAAACAGCATCGCTACACCCTGCTTCAGCGAGGTAGCGCCAGAAAAACTGACAAAAAAGGCCACATCCGTTCACACTCAGTCTTTAGCTGTTATGTATAATGCACCAAAACCAAACCACAGCTCCCTATCCACATCTAGGCCCCACACACCTTTTCATGGTGTATCCCAGACATTTCACATGCCCAGTGACAGCAGACACAGACACACAAGCAACAAGGAATGCTACTGCCTCGTGTGAGTTGGTTTAAATGAAACCTAAACTCTTTTGCATCTTGCATTTACTATAAAGCTCAGCTTAAGATCATAAGGATACCATTAACCCTCTCACCAACTGATGATGCAGATTGCATTGCTAAGGTCCTTGGACCTTTTTACTGTCATCACTTGACTTCACAGATGGAAATCCTCACATGCGGCAAGAAATGATCACATAACCCATTTTTTCAATTTCCTTCACTACATGAATGAGCATTCATGTGGTAATCAAGAAATACAACAAGGTGTGCTTAACAGTGTAGCCTGCATTGTCAGCCAGCAAGTGGTTGAAATTTCTACCAACACAACCTGCGTCATCAGCGAGCAAATGGGCGAATTTTGTAAAACCTGCCATAATGCAAAAGGGTTAACATTCATTGCAGTATGAAACTGTAACATTAATTATGATAGAACCAATTTCTCAACAATAAGCTTTCCTTTCAAAAGCATGAACTACTTAAAAAGAAAAAGAGTACTCAAAATTCAATCATGGTGACAACATCAGTCCCAGAGAGGACTGAATCATATTTGCTGGCATCACCACACACCGCCTTCACATTAAGAGGTAAAGAACGAAGCATCAAGTAGTCAGCTAGCATGGGATTTATGCGGTACACATTATCCTGAAGAAAAAAGAATATTAAGACTAAATATAAAAGAGCTGAATATAGTACATACCAAACTCAGAAGTAAATGCTTATATTGGCAAACACTAACAGCAATCAAGTAACAAAATAATGTAAATGTTTTTGAATAAACATGGTAGATGATAAATATATATTCACTGCCATGTCCATTCCTAGATATCTAAAACTCCTTACTTCCTCCAATTTTTCTCCTTTCAAACTTACTTCCCCACTAACTTGTTCCTCAACCCTCCTGAACCTAAAAACCTTGCTTATTCACATTTACTCTCAACTTTCTCCTTTCACATAATCTGCCAAACTCATTCACCAACTTCTGTAGTTTCTCACTTGAATCAGCTACCAGTGCTGTATCACTGGTGAAAAACAACTGACACTCTTCCCAGGCCCTCTAATCACTGCACACTCGCCCCTCTCTCCAAACTCTTGCATTTACCTCCCAATCCATAAACAAATTAAGCAACCATGGACACAAAACGCACCCCTGCTGCAGACCTACCTTCACTCTCCTCTCTTCCTACTCATACACATGCCTTACATCCTTAATAAAACCTTCTAACTGCTAGCAGCTTACCTCCCACACCATATATTCTTAAGACCTTCCACAATGCATCTCTATCAACCCTACCATATGCCTTCTCCTGATCCATAAATGCTGCATACAAATTCATCTGTTTTCATAAGTATTTCTCACACATTCCTCAAATCAAATATCTGATGTGCAAATCCTTGACCACTTCTGAAACAACATTACTCCTCCCTGATCTGATTCTCAGTAAATGCCTTCATCCTTTCAATCAATACCCTCCCATACAATTTACCAGGTATACTCAACAAACTTATGCCTCTGAAGTATGAACACTCACCTTTATCCTTAGCCTTTATACAATGACACCATATATGCATTCCACCAAACTTCAGGCACCTCACCATGATCCATACATACACTGAATACCCTTACCAAACAATCAACAATACAGTCACCCTCTCCCTTAATAAATTCAACTACAATACCATCCACTTCTACCACCTTGCCACAGTTCATCTTCTGCAAGGCTTTAACCACTTCTCTCTTCACCGAACCACTCTTCATGACTACTCACTTCGCATACACCCTGACCAAAACTCCCTACACCTGCTGCTCTACCATCAAAGGCATTTAACAATCCACTATTAACCTGTGCAAAAAATCTGATCTACAAACCTATTCAATTCCAAAATCCCCCTTTCTCCAACAAGGAATTCATCAATCCTTCTCACATTGTAAAACTAATTCAAATGACAAAAATGCAAAGTGAAAACTTTTCATAAAATGAAAAAAAGTTACAGACCTTATCAATAATTGTCACAATATTTACCTGCAATGTTTGATCATCTTTGTCAAGTAAAATGATCTCTTGTATGCCAGGTACATCAAGCAGGTACCTAAAGAACTTCATTTCTCCACTTCCAATGTCTACCACCTGTTAATTGGGATGTAACATACATATTATATATAAACTACAATCAACTAAGTAATGTATAGCTGTGATATTAGTAAAACAGATCATGTAGATTGTTAAACATCATACATATATACACAAATGTACATATTTATACTTACTTGCCTTCATCCATTCCTGGCACTACCCAGCCCCACAGGAAACAGCATCGCTACTCCCTCCTTCTGCGAGGTAGCACCAGGAAAATAGACAAAAAAAAGGCCACATTCGTTCACACTCTAGCTGTTATGTGTAATGCACTGAAACCACAGCTCCCAATCCACACCCAGACCCCACAGACCTTTCCATGGTTTACCCCAGATGTTTCACATGCCCTGGTTCAGTCCATTGACGGCATATTGACCCCTATATTTCTCTGGCTGGCTTTAGCATAACTTCTCTGAATAGTTTAACACCACCGCACAGTAATTCTCAGTCACACTTTTGGAAAACATCTTAAGTTATTCCAAAAATCAAAGATATGCTGAAAATGTAAACTAATTTGTTCTCACTAAACAATGAATGAAGCTGATGGTATCCCAGATTTCTGGAAATGTTTGGAGTCTGCTGTATTACAGATATTCATTAGCAAAATAACCCAAAATTAACAGCATAATGCATGGCATAAGTGGTAAACATTGGTGCAGCTTAGTAAAAGATTAAGTACACATAACCTAAAAATATCTATAACACAGAGAATCTGATACTCTAGTGTCAAGTGACTGGTGCATGATGAGGCTGAGGATGTACTAATTACCTAAGAAGAATGGGAACTTTATACTGAAGTATCTTCTCAACCAGATGTGTACATTTTATGTAAAAAGACATCTTTGGTAAGAGCAAACCTCATTCTTTCCATTGTCTTGAAAATAAGTTTAACCAAAACCTAATCTAGACATATGTAGTAACTAAAAACAAAAATGTAGTTACTTTTTCTGACTGTTAGTTCTGTATTGTACTGTGAAACAAAAAACAGAATCTTTTCCAGTGACAATAAAATTTAAACTTGAAGTAGAGGTTTTGAAGTGTGAAAAGCACTCATTTCAGTGCAGTTTCCTAAGAGCCATTAGTGACAACTCAGACTGGAGATTATAAGCCCCCTACCTCACTTATAATAGAAATGTATCTCACATCTGATACTATCATACTATCTTTTAGTAACAGTATCTGCTTGGATCAAGCCCACCCTTCCAACAAATGAATAACATCTATTCAGTGATGGAACCATCATCCCTTTGTCATAGGTACCAACTTACCTCATTAATGATATGTAGGATCTGTTTATCTTTGTATCCCCTCACAGATGATTTAGGGAAGTGAAAATATTGTTGTCCTATAGTATTTCTATGGTACAGATCATATGATGCACATTCTTCTATCGTAAGCTGCTTGCTATCACTCCATTTGCACTAAGGGCAAAATTTTCTTTTCTTAGGGGTAAACAGAGAATGACTCATCTGTACTTTTGGCATTTCAATCAATGATTCATGGATCATAGATCGAGAATTATCCTTTTAAAAAAATTCCTACCTTACATTTGCAGCTCCAGGTTCCATGTATAGTTGTCCAACTGACTATGTACTGGGCTCAGATTGAACTATAAAGATTTAGAGGGATAGAAAATGCATGAGGTGAAATTGTTCCTTTACATCCACATTCCATGAAGTAATGAGCATCTATACTGACAGCCTAGAGAGGATAATGCTACTGCTAAGATTTGGATGATGATCAATCAGAGAGTGGGCCTGGACTGAGTTGATGCCATTAGTAGCAGGTGGTTAACATGAGGCAAGGGGCATTTACCTCAACAATAAGGTAGGGGGTTAAAAGGTTTCTAAACCCTAAAGGTCCAAGATATTTCTCATGGCTCACAGGATGAACCAACCATGGAGAGAAAAATAGATAATGGAATTCAATCAAATCAGAAGATAATGAAAATAAACTGTTCACAGGTCTCACCTTGGTGAATATCCCACCATTCACAGAGACAATTTTGTCCTTGACTTTCTGGTATCGTTGACGATAAAGTGGAGGAGAAAAGACAATATTATCATCATATATGCGTAGCGTTCCCAAACTCCCATCCACAATCTTAAGTTTCTCTTGCTTTTGTCCTGACATGGGAATGATGCTTCAGCTTTCTCTGGGGGTAAATTATAACAATAATAATAATGAGAATCATCATGAATAAAACCAGAACAAGAATTGTATATCTAATTTCAGCATCTTATGGGCATGATTAGGTTTAAGTCATTTGAGTGTACTGCCCATTTATACAGGGGTGCTTATCAAAAAGGTATTCAACAGACAGTGCCTCAATTATGCTTAAAATTTTTCATACCTATTTCACCAACTCCACATTAATTTCTTAGGACTGTATACATACGATAATTTGTGAATGTATGAGGTACTTTTATATAAATGGTGGAATCTACTATAATCTATATCTGATTATAAAGTATAATTAACGCAATTCTAATTAGTGCTATCTTGAGTTGTCTGCATGTGTAACTGCTACCGCTGAATCCTTTTGGATGCTTCATTCCAGTGTCTGTTTGAAGACCAACCACATAAGGAATGCATTATCATACCTCCTTCTTTCCTCAAGTAACAAAGCTGTGGAACGCTCCTTTCACGTTTTCCTCTTCCTAAAACTCTTCTACTTTCATGAGCTAGGTCCACAGACACCTGAGGAGCAATGATTAATTTCCTCATTCTTTTTCCTAATACCTCATTGTCTTTTCACTCACAATTGAAGAATAATGACCCTGTACCATGTTGGTCACTATAAAAAATACATTTCATTAGCAATTTCTATTCAACCATTAATGCAGACTAAAACTGGTAAAGTAAGATTTGAAGTGGCTAGCGTAAAATAAGAAATCACTAAATCTGATCTGGTGCAGCAAACTTGTTAAAAATGAGATCACTCTCATTCAGTGAGCCACTGATCAGGCAATGTGAGGTAAATATTAACCATCTCTTCATTTACAAAAAACTCCCTGTGCATTTGTTCACATACCAATGATATACTAGTTGAATCTTTTGGGAAGATGAGTCCAACCGACAATATATAATGCCTCCCAATCTGTTCTTTCTCACAATGGTAATGCAGTGGTAATCATCTGCACTAAAATAAGAGGAAGTGCATGATAAGACAGCATCATATCCAAGCCATCAGTAAGGGATTCAATGACAATCCAGCATTCCTACAGTACCATTACGAGATACACTGATACAAATGGTGACACCAATAAGCACAAGCTACTGATTTGGTGGGAGGCATTTACCATACTAGCAAGGTAGGGGATTAAGAGGATTCTAACCTCCTGAGGTTTAAGACATCTGGCACTATACAGTGGATACAGTCACCTCAATAGGGAAATATTAGTTATCATTAGACTCCACATATCAACTACATCATTCAGAGAATCATATTTAGACTCCACATATCAACTACATCATTCAGAGAATCATATTGTTTTTTTAATCTGATGAAACTGTAATTCACGTTACTTTACTATTATTCAACCTCACATTTTCCCCCTCCTTCATGGCCCTCCTCATTACTATCATCAAAAAAGGTATTGGGTTATTCACTATCATAAGAAATATTATTGCTGCTAGAGAAAACTTTCTCTTAATTCCTTTATTTTTATACAAAACAATGATTTCATAAGAGGCTAATAAAAATTTCTGAGCTAAAACACGCGAGTCGTTTTTCAGACACATTACCTAACGTTTAACAAAAACATGTCAAATATATATATAGCAAAATAAAAATTACGTATTATTATCAAAATAGACCATCATCACTGTTGTCGCTTTCCCTCAACTGTATTACCTATAAAGAGCGGGAGGGGGGGAAATGCACTGAAACATAGGTGAACAAACCTCCAAACAACTGACTGCACAGTAATATTCACATTTTCTTTAATACAAAAAATAAAGTTTAAGTTGCTTGAGTAAATGAGGTGAGATTTTCATATATTCTGTTGGTTTCATGAAGCGTTTCCTTAATTTTTACCACTTATTTCCCTCGGTCATCACTGCCCTCCTCACTATCTTACGAATATATGCTCCCTTAAAATCTCTTCTAATAAGAATAAGGAGTCCATTAATATAGATTCCCCAAATTCCGTGCTATTCATGGCGTGCCCAAAAACTTATTTCACCAAGGATCACTGTTAAAACACACCTCTACCACAATATATAAAGTAGTCGCGTCTTGAACATGAACACCATTTCCGCAGGCCTGGAGGATCGCTTACTGATTTTACGTATCTCTAACAGATACACATTAACTAAATTATCTAAATAAAAACATGAGTTAACAAGTTCTTCGTTTCTTACCACGATGTAGAGTGACAATATCGGTGTAATGGACAACCTGTTTAATTGCTGTATTCGCAGGCCCTCCTCAACTCCTTTATATTTCGTCTTCGTCTGCTGATTGAGATACGGACTTAAAAGTATTTTTTCTTTAATAATGAGGGAGTTACACACTGATAATCTGTATCTTTAGTCAGCATAACTATAATGGTTTAATACTTTATGAAAAAAATACATCTTACTTAAGGTCTCGATAAAAAGAAAATCTATGCAAATACCCTAATGCAATGAAATTTTGTTACTACTGTATGTATGGGAATTTTGTTACTACTGTATGTATGGGAATATTTCACTAATATTCATAATTAGTAATAATTGTTGTTGGTTGTAGTGATCAAAAGAAAACAAAAGGAAAAACATGATCCTAAGCATTTAATAAATTTGTGAATGAAATCATTTTTACACTCGCTGCTTTCAATGGATTGTATGGTATCAAGCACTAAGAAGAGCGATGTTCCAATAAAACCTGTAGGAGGCTTCCCTGCCCACACTAGGTAGTACCGAAATCATGGTACTCAGTTTTTTCCGTATTGTAGGGTGACACCTTGGGAGCGGTGAAACGTATAGCATATGAGAGATTTATGGGAAAGACAGACAACAGAAACCCCATTGGCCTATGCATATCTGTATCCACTTGCAAGGGAGGGATATGCTTAAACTAAAAATATTAGTAGAAACTGTGGCTCATTGAATTCTTCAACGTAAATATTCCGTCATTCATAATTTTCTTAAAATGAACAAGGAAACGGACCTCAAAACCAGGCTGTGTAATACCTATTAGCAACTTACGTTTCATTAAATAAGTCTATGGGTATGTAATTCGTAACAACCCGTTTTAAAATAATGTTCACGACTAATGTACGTGGAATGGTCAAATAACAGACCTGGTGGTCCATAATCAGGTTATCTGCACACACACACATAAATGAAGAAACGAGATTGGAATCAGAAATTTAATGCGATAGGCTTTGCTGAATAAAGTAGTTAGCTTCCTCATAAAATGTTCTCACACGAGAGGGCAGGCTTTCCATTACAGTTGTAGTCGAACATGGCCTCCCTCTCCTTTCAGTAGTATTTTTAATAGCGGGACCGTAGTGAGAATGTGTCTTGAATTAAACAGTACATTCACAACTTTAGAGGAAAGTGTACAACAGCTTGCTCTGATATAAATTAGTCTCTTCAGCCAAGAGGCTTTTTTTTTTTACCCAATGCACCCGACGTTTATCGTGTTATTATACTTAGGCATATTACTAAAGTAGTAGCAATGGAGTGAAGAATTTGAAAAAAAAAAGCAATTAAAAAGTCCCAGGCTGGATTAAATTTGATGAAGGACTAATAATTCAATGTTTGTTAAACATAGTTTGTGCTTAGATCCAAAGCTTGAAATTAGAACTGGTCACCTCTCAGATGCTCTGTTATAACTAAAATCTACAGTACTTTTACAATGAAACAAGTGCTTTCATTACTTCCATCTTGGATTAAACTAATAATTTACCTTTTATCAGATTAAGTCTGTGCTAGATCTAAGCCAGTAAAAGTGGCCACGGCTTAATCATACCTTTATAACACAAATGTAGGTTGCTATACTTTCACAGCAAAATGACTGCTTCCACGACTTCATTTGCTAAATTCATAGATTCTATACAACTCTATCCCAAAAACACACATACAAACACCTGTATTAGATGAAACTAATGGACATAAAGATTCTGATTCAGGCCTAAATCAAAGACAACTGAAAGCTCCTGAACTATGTAATCCTGATTCATAAGAAAATTACTCACAGGGATGAAGGTGTGATGATAATATGCCAAGGAAAGATTTTCAGTCTCACATAAGTTATAAATGGGTTCATAAGGAACAGACTGTGACTACTGCTGCCCTACATATACAAAGTCTGCAGAAAACATTATCTGTCCTTCCATACATTTTCATAGGCAACACATGGATAAGATTTATTGTAGGTACAAGCATATTACACTCTCAGGGTGGTCATCGTTCATCTGGTTGTGAGTACTCGCAATCTGCCTTGGTGTGCCTCAGGCTATCTTGAGGGGATGTTCTTCCTTTACTCTTCCAGGCTGCCAAAGCATTTTGGAATTTTGCTTCTGAGCACTGGATTTCTTACACCTGTGCTTCTAGATAGATGGCTCTTATGTGGAAGTAAGAAAACGTGGGTAACCGTGAGATTTCTAGGCCTCATTCAGGAAATCAAGACCCTATGGAGTGAAGGCTTGGACCTAGAATACTCCAGTAACCTTGCCAATTCCATGCTAAGATGTCTGCAGATGGTAATCAAGGCCAAAAGAGAGATGACCGAGTACTAAAATGTAATTATGACATCACCTTATAAAATGTACAGGGAGGCAGACAAGGTTTTCTTTGCAGACACTGTATGCAACAATCTTTCAGAAAGGATAGAATAATGCATAAATAGGACTAGAGTTTATAAAATTGAAATCTCTGCTACAGTATAAATGGACCTTATACAATGTTCATACATCACACGTGGTTATAGAAATCCAATCCACACAAATGCAAGGTAACTTCATTGACCTAATGAAGCAATTATATTTTCCAAAGAATGGTGGTAGCATTAAAAGAAATCATCCATGAAATGAAAATACGAAATCAGGTAATTTGGTCTCTCATCAGACTGATATATGATGTACTGTCAGTCAACTGAATTAACAGATGTCTAGCAAAAAAATTTGCATTCCAATATCAGCACATGTTATAGTAAACAAAATCTAAAACAACAGGTAATACAGCTAGACTGGAGAAAGCAAACCTGTTATGGTCCCTTCACATAAAGAGGCACATATCAAAAGTAGACCTAGTGTAACTCTCTTCACATATCCCTAAATCCAAGTGCAAGTAGTGACCACTCTTGAGATAGCAAAATCAACAAGTAGATTTTATTAGCAAACATGTCAAGCACTGCTGCAGGAATTTTAGTTGGTTAGTAACTGGAATCAAGCAGTGCTGTAGGAATTCAGTTGGCTGGTAACTGGAATGTTTCAGAAAGATGGTGCATGCATTCCCCTATTATATATGTGAGAAAATTCACCATTCAGACAGACTTCTACAAAACAGTGATGGTGCAAAAACTGAAAAGAAAATTATGAGTGCAGAGCTACCACAGAAAAAAGGTAGTCTGATAGATAATCTCTGTTTTATAAATAGGCTTCATATAAAAAGCAACATACTTTTCTTGAAACCTTTAAAATTTTAATAACATATGAGAATTGGTGGTTGAGTGGAATGCAATCATTGTACAACATATAAATTTATTCTTCCCACTACTCTGTCTGTACTCCAGTATGTTGCTAACACTAATCCACAAAAGGAAAAACAGAGTGTTCAGTTACCCAGAGAAAACCATTGTAGGATAACATTGCCTAGCCACTCATGAGTACTGCTGCAAAATGTATATAAAACTGATCCTGCAGAATTCATGACAATAGCAGCAAAATATCATGCTTGGACTTATCAGGAGACCATAATTGCTGATTTTGAATAACAATGATAATTCTTAATTTTTTCATACATTGCCATTTCCCATGTTATAATAGTAGCACCAGGAACAGATGAAGAAATAAGCCTCATTTGTTCACATCCACTCTTTAGCTGTCATGAATAATGCATGGAAACCACAGACCCCAATCTTAAACCAGGCCACACAGACCTTTTTGTGGTTTCTCACAACTGGCTCAGAGTATTAACAGCAAGTCATTCTCTATGTCAAATTACTTGAATTGACTCTCTCCTTTGCATACCTTGCAATCTCCTCCATGTACAGGTCCTGAACTTTCAAAGTAACTTTGCCTCTGGCATTCCACCTCTTCCTTGGTTTTCCTCTTATTTTGAAAATCTAACATGGATACCCTCTTAGTTATCTTCTCCATAAGTCCACACAATTTCAGCACACCCTCTTCAGCTCTCTCATACATGCTCCTCTTGATACAACACCTTCTTTATTTGATCAACCCTCCTCACACTACATACTTCCTCAGACATTTCCCTTCTTGCTCATCTACCCTCTTCTTTACATTTTTATATCAAGGCACACACTTTCCATCCATACAACACTGACAGTACTATTATACTTTCACACATATCCATCTTTGCCCTTTAAGATAAAGACCACTCTTTCCACACATTTCTCAATGTATCCAGGAGCTTTGCCCTCTCACTCATCCCTATGGCTCACTTCAACTCCTAAGGTCCCGCTTACCGTGTCAACTCCCTCGTACCTAAAACACTCCACTTCCTCCAAGTTATCTCCCTTTAAATTCACATTCAAAAAAAAAAAGTCTCTTCACAGCTAAACCTAATAACCTTGCATTTATTCACAATTTCTCTTAACTCCCCTTTCAAAAACTCTCCCTAACTCAGACACCATCTTCTGCAGTAACTCACTTGAATCTGCCACCAACATTGTGTCATCAGCAAACAAATGACTCACCCTCCAAGCCCCCCCCAACAGACTGCATACCTGCTCCTCTCTCCAAGACCCTTGCATTCACCTTGCTCAGCACACTACCATAAACAAATTATGCAGCCACAGTAACATAACACATCCCTGCTACCTATCCTACATACAAACCTGGAACCACTTTAAAAAGCAGTGATGTGCCAGGACTTAAAAGCCTTGCTGTTTTGTCAATTTTTAAATGGCTGTAGTTCTTTAAATGCTCTAAATATAATTTTTGAACATTTCAAATTTTACTTACAGGTCTTTAGCTATTGGGAAAATTTTCCTAACAGGGTTAAAAGAACTACAGTATGGCACACAATAAGAAAACAAATTGCCAAGAAAGAATAACAGATGATGTCTGCAACTACTACTTTAGCAATATAACTGTCCATATCAGTAGGTATTCATATATTCAAGTTTTGAATGATAAGGTCAACACCAGAAATTTCAAGAGCATAAGTGTTTAAGCAGATAGTCTATATGCTTTCTCATTCATTATATTACTTCTTTTGGTCATTCTGCAAGTAAGGTGTCATGATGGTACTTTAAGTGTTCCATTAGCTTAGCAGTAAATTAAAGGACTTGTAAATATGGGATTACAAGTTGGAAGCTCCTAGATGGCAGTATTACTTGTACATTCTAATTCTTACAAGTTGCACACCCTCATAAATGTTAGGTTTGGACAGATCTTATTTTCTCCAATCATCATTTGACTGCAAGTTGCCTTTAAGTGATTAGCAAGTTTTGTTTGATAAAAATGAAAATATTGTGACAAGCTGCTGGCTGTGCAACTAAATAATAAAGGATATGCTTGATGTTTGCAAAACAAGTACGATAAAATGAAACTGTGCCATTGGTAACCTCTCTTGTAAACACAGCCTTATGAAATTATGACAGATACAAATGAATATGAGACGTGGTATCATAAGTGCAGTTCCTTCTCTTCTGCATAAATGGGTGATTACAAAGGTAATTACATAAACACATATTCATTCAACATTCAAAAATATACAAATACAGGTGCAAGTAGCATAAACATCAGCAAAAATAAACTTAAGTAAAAAAAAAAAAACAATCATTCCTTATGATTTGGGGCAGTACAGCAGGAAGTCATTAACAATAAATTCATTCTATTTAATTCGTACGCATTACAAATATGACCTTTCATTAACTCACTTGCCCAGCCAAAACAACATTTTGATGTAAACTATGGCATAATATCTTCCCATTTTCAAATACAATATTCATCTCTACACCAATTTTATTTCATAATATAATCTTGTAATACAAATAGCTTTTAGACCCAAAATGCATTCCCATGACACAGTTTCTTTATTTTCATCAGTCATTCTCTTGGGATGCCCATACTGGTCGAGCAATTAGGTGCTTTTCCCTTTCAGCCATCTGAGCCCTCTGCTGTTCCTGGTTAAGGGCCTTCTGTTGCTGCTGCTGTTGCAGACGAATTGCTCTCCGCTGGAAAATATAAAATGAAGTAATCTTTATTCACAGATGAAAAGTACCTCTGGAAGAAAGGCTGAATACTGATCACTATACTTGTACTATGATATGAAATCCTCCCCTCCAGACGGCATTAAGTATAATAAATAGATAAATAAATATATTAATTTATTATACTTAATCACTGTTTCCCATGTCAATGAGGTAGCACAAGGAAAACAGATGAAGAATGGCCCAACCACTTACATACACATATATATATACAAACGCCCATACATACATAATTTCAACGGATATGTACATATACATACAAAGACATATACGTATATACACATGTACATATTCATACTTGTTTCCTTCGTCCATTCCCTTATACACATGTACATATTTGTACTTGTTTCCTTCATCCATTCCCATCGCCACCCCGCCACATGTGAGATAGCATCCCCACCCCCTCCAGTGAGGTAGTGCCAAGAAGACAAAAGAGGTTACATTCGTTCACACTCGGTCTCTAGCTGTCATGTGTAATGCACCGAAACCACAGCTCCCATTCCACATTCATGCCCCACAGACCTTTCCATGGTTTACTCCAGACGCTTCACATGCCCTGGTTCAATCCATTGACAGTACGTTGACCCCGTTATACCACATTGTTCCAATTCACTCTATTCCTTGCACGCCTTTCACCCTCCTGTATGTTCAGGCCTCAATCACTCAAAATCTTTTTCACTCCATCCTTCCACCTCCAATTTGGTCTCCCACTTCT
>JAUUEG010013015.1:0-12296 GCA_032361445.1 Panulirus gracilis | reverse complement strand
GGAACCTGCTGTTTGCAGCACTGGAGGAACCTGCTGTTTGCAGCACTGGAGGAACCTGCTGTTTGCAGCACTGGAGGGACGTGCGGTTTGTACAGCCTCTTCCATTAGGTTCTATTTTCATTGGTTGAGAGGGATGGAAGATTAAACTCAGCTGTTTTTATTAGTTCTCAGTCCTAGCAATTACCAGGTAGAAGAGCTCCTTCTACAGATATTAACTCCTGATTGGTAATATGAACCTGAAGATGGTCGAAAAGAGAAAATATGGACGTTAGTTCTTTCACGAATATCACTTAAACTTTTACATTTCGATATTGTTTGTTTTTCAAATGTTCATCTACGAATAGATGAATTAGTACGTAAAAAGTACATAAACGTTAAATCGATGATACATAACAATGAAGAATGAATAATGAAGGTTTGATCTAAAGTATTCGCAATCATGAATACCACAACTTGGAGATTAATCGCACGAAAGTGTTGTAGTTATTCAAAAAGCATTTGTGAATATCAACTGTGATTATAATCTACAAGAACAAGGATTAAAAAAAACCAAGTCACGCACGGTTTCTGGTCCCGTTAGTCCATATCTAGCCAACGACACAAGTCTATTTTCCTTTCTCATCTCAATACTAGCGGGCATCGAACCCACCACTTTCAGGCAACTCTCCAATACATTCAGAACTTCGTGCCAAGGCTTGAGGCATGGTTCATAACACTGGACTTCATTAAAAACGTTCCCCAGAGCTTGTGAGGATGATACTTAACAGGTACTGTACATACAGAGCAGCCCTGCAGTTGGTGAATGTATAACAAACAGCTCCAGTGATAAGTAACTCGGGTATTAACACATGCACAACAGCTCTGCTGCTTTTGCATGTATAGAATATCCTGTGTAACGTACTTCGGGCTGCACTATAAACAGAACACCTGTGCATCTGTTGCATACAAACATTTCCTCTCAGCTTTGGAGTGTTATTTACCGTCTGATTGCATCTTTTGTCTTCCTTTTGAAACTTGCATGTGAGGTCTCGTGTATTTTTAGCATCATTTGTTGTAGGTTTCATTGTAAGACAAATCATATTCATATAATTCACTATTTCATACTTTTATCTTATCAATATTGGCCTCCATGACCACTGTATAGAAGAATGATATCTGGGTGAACAATTCTTTCACTTTGCGAGCACGAAACTTATTTAGATTGAGGCTATTGACCACACTAAGGGGTTCCTTATACCTTCCTTTCCTTCATGCAGATTATCCTCAGATACCGTGGCTCAGCTTATATAGTGTGTGGTGGGGTCGTATCATGGTGTCACACTCCGATGTGTGAAATGTTCATCTAACTCACGGAGTCCATACGGCCGTAGTCTGACACTGTGGAAGGGCGTTTTTCGATCATGAGGCTGGCAAAAGACAGGGAGGGAAAGTGGTCTTCCATGGTTTAAAAAGACTACACCCGTTGGTCTTTGCGGTCAGGGCACTAGTGTAAGGGTCAGGGTTTTCTTGAACTTTCGCCTCTGATTTCCCAGTTCCCTTCACAACAACAGGATGATGCTATCATTTATGTCTTCCTATGTTTCACGAGGGTTGGTTCATGACCTCACGCCTATTTTGACATTTCATTTTTTTGACATCATCTATCATCATAGTTTGATGTTTCGTCACCGGTGCAAGGTTAGCTAATGCTTACTGATGTCCACACACTGCCTTGGGAAGCGTATATGGTGGATTCCTCTGTTTATATGTACACGAAAATCACTTAATATGACACCAAGAAGGTCAGATTTATGACTCAAGCTCACTCTATCTTTCTTTATCCTTAATGGTTATCTGAGCCCCCCACCTCCTTACCTACAATAGAAATGAATAGATAAATAAAAGATGAAACTATGGAGACCGTCAAAAACTAGACATACAGTTCTCTTAAGTCAGTATGTCAGCGATCATGGGAGGGTTGCGAGTCCAGAACTTTGTGTGGTTCTTGAGGGCTGAACACCTCGATCCAGCGCTTCTCGTTATACGTTGCTGGATGGCTTTAGTTTACACTAGTCGGTTGCTACGTCGACATGGAAACTTATGAGGAACATTATAGATTTTACCTCTTAGGCTAAACCCCAGTATAGAAGTTATAACATCGACGACTCAGGTATTTGTAGACAGTAACTAGCTTATTACTTATTCCACTCGGACATATGTCCTGTACACAAGATGGAGCCATAGTGAACATCTGTTAGTTGATTTAGTGCCATTAATTACCCTCTTCCTTCCCAACTAATTACTGGCATCTATCAGAGTAATTCGCAATGAAGAATAACTCTTCTACTGCTCTTGTAATTCGTATGTATCATGGATATGTAGCGATTTCCCAGAAATACACGACACATGTGGCGAATGTTAACACCACAGGTGACCCTGGACGAAAGTATGAGAAACACAGGCTTGGAGTCGATTCTGACCGACGTCCAAAGTAGATAAGTGAGTGTGCCGGTGCTACGAACACGATCATCAGATGGTGTACTAAAGATGGGGAATTTGAAATCATTCCCAAGACAAGACTGAAGCTTCTGCACGATGATCCACGTGATCTCGCCTCCCCTGTATGTACAAAGTACTTACGTCATGCAACAAGTAAATCTACATAGATCCAAATGGCATTGACTCATATGCCAATATTTGGAGTATATCAATTCCTCAAAATGAGAAAACAAAACCACTTTCCACCACCCTAACAAATATCCCTCCCTCCCTTCTTTCTCATGCCATTACCTACCAGTCAACCTAAGAAAATGATTACGCACAATCTTCACCTTCATCGCATTACGTGAGCCAGTGCTCTTGGACACACAGATTCCCAAGACTGAAGACAGCATCACGCAAAGAATCCTCCCCTGACGACTCCCTCACTTCTACCACTAGAAGCACTGGGAGTGGTGCTATAGCCACTCAGATTGATGATCATAGATCAGAGAAGAAAGTTAGAAGAATATTAAGTAAACGTCTGCCCTACAAATTAAATTATTTGCCGTAAGCATCGCTCTTCCGTTGGCAGAAACTACAACCAAAGGCAATTTCATTATCTCTATTCTCTGTTCTTTCTATTTGACCCAAGTACGGTGAAGCCATATGTAACATGTCTCTCTGAGGCCAGATGTTTACATGTGTGCACTGATGGTAAAGGATTCGAGTCAAGCTGTCTCCGAGAGTACGATAGAAAAAAGTTGATGCCTCAACCAAACTTCCACTAGAGAAAGAGGCTGTCGGGCATGACACTGACTTGTCAAGTAGAAGTTTTAAAGACTTTATTGAATAAGAAACCAACATAGGAGTATGGAGGAAATAGACTACAGAACACAGGCACATCACAGTGAGATGTATCGAGGAAGCTCTATGTGGAGAGGAAGTAACAAATACAATAGATTACATAAAGTTGTCACTGTTCGATTACCTTTAGGCTATGGATACTAATGGCACTTTCGCCAATCTAGTAATGATAATAATATGAAGCGGAAAGTGTGTGACCAGAAATATTTGACACACACATTAGAACACTTCATCTTAGTTTGTGAGAAAATATAACTCTTTCGGAGGATAGGCCAAAACAAACCCCATTAGAGTTGTTATATTCTTGACAATAAGATACCTAAAATCTTCATATTGTACCCACTTTTCACAGCCAGGAAATTAGTCTGCTACATGGAGAGACTGTACGCTCATGTGATTAACTAGATTTGTAACAAATGATGTTATAATCATCTGCTCACTGTTATATGACAAAACCTGATTGTGACCTTTGTAATCCTTTTGCAATAACGCTCACAGGATGAACATGGTATGCTAGATAAACTTGCCATTCGTAGCGGCAGAGCGAGTGTTTTTAACACAAAGGAAGGGGTAAAAGACAGCCAGAACTCTTACTGATATCCAAAGAAAGGCGTATAAGACATCAAGAACAAACAGGAGGGTGATACAAACTACTAGAACATTAAGAAATAACAAAAACTGAACAGGGGGGAGGGTGGGTGCAACAGACATTCAAAACAAGAAGTAGGAGATGTCAGACAATCAGAACTGGAGGCAGAGTGTTATCAAAACAACCAGAACAAGTGGGAAGAGTAACAGACAACGATTCCAGCTGAGGACTGAGTGCAACAAACACCCAGACGAAGAATGGATGTAAGCAACAACCATAACAGGATGAAGGAGGGTTATAGACATCTAAAATAGGAAATTGAGTTACGAAGACGACCAGAACAAGAGGATAGTGGTTGTAAAAGATAGCCATAGCAAGAAGGAAGATGGGTGTACGAGAAGACAAGAACAAAACGAACATAACATCATGTCTTGAGACTTGGTCAAGAGGATTGACGCGCGGGGCAGACGGCGAGAACAAAAGATGGTTGAAAGTTGACAAAAACAAAAGGAAGGAAGGAATAACTGAATGGACCAGGAGGAGAAATGTAGCAAAGACAAGAATGAGGGTGTGTGTGTGTAACAGACGACCAAAACAAGAGAATGGATGGTTGAAACACAAAGAGCAAAGAGGGAGGATTAAACTATCAAAGGATTATAACTAAAGCTTGTGTGAGTATATGAGACGAAAAGATAGGTAGGGTGAGTATAAAGGTATAAGGGTGGGTGTAACAAGAGGAATTCGAACTTAATAGCTAACAGGAGTAAGGGAAGGGGAAGTATAATACATTTAAACGACAGGAGATTAAAAGTTGCAACCTAAAAAGAAGAGAGAGGGACTGTAACAGAGTTGAGTAGTAAATGGTTGAGTGTAACAGACCAGAACAAGAGGATAGTGGGTATACAGACCAGACCAGAGGATAGTGGGTATACAGACCAGGCCAGAGGATAGTGGGTATACAGACCCAACCAGAGGATAGTGGGTATACAGACCAGGCCAGAGGATAGTGGGTATACAGACCAGACCAGAGGATAGTGGGTATACAGACTAGACCAGAGGTTAGTGGGTATACAGACCAGACCAGAGGTTAGTGGGTATACAGACCAGACCAGAGGATAGTGGGTATACAGACTAGACCAGAGGATAGTGGGTTTACAGACCAGACCAGAGGATAGTGGGTATACAGACTAGACCAGAGGATAGTGGGTTTACAGACCAGACCAGTGGATAGTGGGTATAACAGACAGGAGCAATAGGATAGTGGATGTAACAGACCAGAGGAAGAGACAGTGGGTATAACAGACCAGACCAAGAGGATAGTGATGATAACAGAACAGAACAGAATAAGTTGAAAGCAGAACAAAAGAGGATAAGAGGAGAGTGCGGTACAACAGAGCAAAAGAGACGTGTCAGTGCAACAGAAAAGAGCAAAAAAGTGGATGTAATAATGAAATAAAAGAGAGAATACAAAATAACAGAACAAAAGGGAGGTAGAATGTGAGAAACAAAACTAGGACGTTGGTACATAAACGATAAATCCAGAATTGCAACTTGACGAACAAGCCCAATAAAAAATGAACACCAGCCGTTGCATGTCGAATGATACGTATGCAAATTTTCTCATAAAAATACGGTTCGCACCAATAGCCATTATTTGTAATGATGATGCTTTATTGGCCATCAGTGCAACAGAATCATTAAAAAAAGAAAATAAATGTGGATATAATATATAGGTCATTAGCCTCACCTCCTACATCAGTGAACTCTTGTAAAGAATTCTGTCTTTCTGTACTTAGTTTTGAGTAAGAGGATGCATTCAGTGTAGCTTTACACTATCATGTATAACTTCTAAAGAAGACTCACTTAGCGAATGAGCATCGCTATCTTAGATTTTCTTTTCGAAGAAGATCCTACATAAATATATGTTGCTTTAAACAGACACGTAGAGTTCCTAGTGTTGAAAGAATAAATTTAGAGAAAAAAGATATCAGGTAAGGGGAAAAAAATACTCTCTCGTAAAAGAAGAGAACATCATATACGAATAAGAAAACAACATATGAAAAAGTGCTAAAAGCTTCAGGCTACCCATGGCGAAATATCAGCCCTTTGGCGGGTGCGAGTGTATATCATGGTGGGAACGAGGTGATGGAGAGCGGAGGTAAGACTGTTGTGGAGTGGATCTGGGAAATGTGCACGGAGGAGCCACCGCCACACATCCTAATGTTGTAACTTATCTCCTACAGCTAGTGATAGCGCCACCATCTCCCTCGTTTATACTGGCCTGATGCACGTTTCATAACTTGATACTGTGAGTTTCTTTAGTATACAGAGAACACTTATTTTCTAATACTTATAATATATACTATCATTTTTGCAGGTTCTTTATTTCTTCAAATGTTGCTGGGTGAGTGGGTGTTGCTACTCCACTCAAGTCTCTCTTTTTTGATGCCTGTTCCTTGGTATACGTAACGGTATTTCTTCTTCATACAGACACCTACTAAGAAGAATCGTGCCGTGGATCTGAAAAATGTGGGACTAGCTTCCTCTGTGTGTGTGTGTGTGTGTGTGTGTGTGTGTGTGTGTGTGTGTGTGTCTGTGTGTGTGTGTGTGTGTGTGTGTCATATGGTTGCGAGGCGTGAGCTATAGATAAGGTTGTGCGGAGGAGGGTGGCTGTGTTGGATTGTGGTGTACTATGCTTGTTTTTTCTTCAGGAATGAAACCGTCTTTACCACTACTACTACTACTACTACTACTACTACTACTACTACTACTACTACTACTACTACTTCTACTGCTGCTGCTGCTACTACTACAACTACCACTACTACTACCACTACTACTGCTACTACTACTACTACTACTACTACTACTACTACTACTACTACTACTATCGCTACATCTACTACTACTGTAAGTACTATTACTACTTTTACTACTACTTTTACTACTTCTACAGCTACTAACGACCAGTTCTTCAATATCAGTCTTTGGCAGACCCAAAAATACTAACATGAAGTAGATTATCATCTGTATACTAGATTCCCTCATCACCATGAACCAAATACGTCTCGATTCCATCTACAGTTACCGGTTTCCTGTATATTATCTCGACGTCGTGGCCGATAAGTAACGCAAAAAACTCACAGGTGACTGTACTTCAAGGAGGCCTTACGCATCTCTTACTATCACCAACGATCAGCAGATATTCGATTCCTGACCCATAAACACCAGCCGATAATCTACGTCAGACTACCTTTACGTAGTTCCGATGATCTACGAGAAATAAGGTCAAAGGATGTAAGGAGATATTTTATATGATTTACAACGGTATTTATAGTTATTGAAATACTTGTTTAGATTATGAAGATCACTATACTATCCGTCTATGGATAGTCTTGCAAAACTAATTCAAAAGCTGCATGATAGGGTGATAAGGTACTTCCAGTGGTTCTACATATCAATGAATCATTATACTTGAGCCATATGCAGGAGAGGGCAGGTGGAGAGTCACCAGAAAAAGAAATTGCTGTGATAGATTACTACAGTCTTAGAAGGCAGTTGGCGCTGAGAAACTGATGAGTATGCAGGGAAACGTGATTCAAATAATGATAAAGTACTAATGGGTATAGACATCTTAGCTACACACGCGATGTATTCATTACACCTAGATGTGAAATCTGACGTCATCCTGCTCTCTTTGTGTTTACCAAGCAGAATGCTCCGCAGGAGAGAGGCCTGGTATGTGGTAAATGTTTCAGTAGCGTTAAGTGGCAGGTATCCACCACTGAGGGAAATACCACCTACTGGGTGTGGGGAAGGTTGCTGACGAAGGCGCACCTCACAGATTACAGGTATCCAGTCCACATACCCAGCCTTTCCTTCTCACACCTGACAACAAGTAGCTCACATCACTCTTTACTCCCTACTCTAGGTCTTTCTTTCTTTGTACACAAGACCATAACAGTCCACTAGTCACATGATCTTTGGTGCCTGGTGGAGGGGCGCCACTGGTTGAGAAGGACTGGATGGCGCTCAAGGACACCTGGACTGACATCAAGAGACTTGGGCTAACTGTATACCATCTGACTTCAATCCTTTTCTGTTCATTTCTGCAACAATCTTGGTCTCAAATCCAACATCTCTTCCTGTTTACATCTTCCCTCGACCTTATCCTCGAAACCCAGCTGTTCAAGGCTGCTTCCTCTCTGCGCTATCAATCCTCTAATTACGTCCCTTATCATCGTTTCCTTGCCTTTTCTTTGTACATAAACAGCGATCACTGGCCTCGTAGGTCTCCTAGCTTTGAAGGTCTGTGGCTCAGAATTTCTCTACCCTCTACGACCGCTTTTATATTTCGTATGGTATCCTCCAGTTCTTACAACTATGCACAACTCTTCGACTACTTAATCACGTGCTGAAATCTTCTATGCAGGGAATTTCAATTAAGAATCATAAGGGTAGATAAAGCTCTGCTCAGGATGATCTCGGTGGAATTCAGGCGCTTCCTTTTTCCCTATTTAACGATTCGGAACAAACAACTGCTCTTCAAACACATTCGAGCTTATTCTTTTACCTCTGAACCCTCCCACTATTCATGCACAATCCCTGCCCCTTTCGGTTCCTTCGACCACAATCTTATCTCTGTCACCCAACTTCACAAACTATAATTCATTTTCACTTCCTTTCTCACTCTAATACTCGTTCTCCTTCTTGTATTGAACATAATTCCTCTCGAAATGGGAAACCATTAACCTGGCTAAGTTCAAGAGTGCTAGAGCACAGTTTTTACCTGTTATCATTCTAAATGTCACTCATTTCCTACGTTCAAAGCAGCACAGTTCATCCTTGTAATAGCATGTACATACATGCAAGGCAAAATCATATCCTCCATTCTATCCTAAAAACCCTACGTAATCAACATTACACAATATTCCCAAATGACCAATGTTGTATAACTGCCATAATCGTTCTTTTGTGAGTAGCTGTTTTGTATTAAGGGAATTCTCATTTTCCACGGTGTAGACTACTGTTCAAATATTGTAGATGGCTCATCTTTCAACTCTCTATTAGCCAGGGTGGAATAAAAAAGATCTTCCGTCACACTGATTCTCCAGGGATCATCTTCCTCCAACCATCCCAGTGTGTTCATCGTGATGTTATTCTCCTCTCCCTATTCTACGGGTATCATCTTGGCCATTGCTTTCGTGAGGCTTTCTGCTCATCCCTGGCTGCCGCTTCCCATAGCTTCTGTGTAGACCCCAATCTCACGATGACTGACAGCTATGATACCTCCTCCTTCTTCCTCCGAACAGCGAACTTGTGATATTCTGTACCCTCTCTCATCATCATCTCTTCCCATAACCTTTTTCTTCAAAAGTCTGGTCTACAATCACGTGAGATGCTCTAATTATACTCTTCTTTCTCTCTCTTAACCTACTTTCCTTTCATCCGATATGGCCATAACTGGGGCATCCTGTGCCAATGCAGTGTCTGTCGCTGTATGATAATCAGAAATAGCTAAGAGGTCCTCTAGTTTGGTGCACTCAGTGTTCCTGCAGTTATCATAGTCTAAACGTGACGGACTGTTTCAGTTGTGAGGTTCCCTTGTCTGGTACACTCAATGTTCCTGCAGTTATCGTAGCTCAAATGTGGTGGACTGTTTCAAGTGGTAGCTTCTGGTAGCATACCAAATTGTTTATCCTTTTCAAAAAAAAGACAAAGAGGAAAATATGACTGACTCAGTGTAAGGTTGATGTAGGCATTAGCGCCTACATGATCATCTGTAGCTTTGGTATTAACATCAGCAGACGTGAGGGAATAGAACACACGTTGTTGTTTTGGTTATGGTAAACGTGTTGACACAGTATACAGCATAATCAGCGGAATATTTAGACTCACAATGGACGGAGGTTGTGTCACAAACACTCGCCCTTATCTTGATGGATTACCAGAGAAAATTAACATCTGTATCCTGACCAATTACGTTCAATCCCTTGCTCTCTAGTAACTTTTTCTCTTTTTCCCCCCCAGTCGGCAGTTCGCTTTAGAAAGAGATTGATGATGATGATGAAATATCGTTTAAAAAATGAAACTGTAAACGTGAAGCTTGATTGATATTCTAACCATTTTTGCACGGGTTCTCCACCCAGCATATTTCCTCCGTGCCTGAAAATAAATTCATTAAAAGAGCTCCATGATACTGCTGTATGCTGACCTGCGACCAGAGAAAGAGGAAAGCAAAACTCTACCAGGGAGCAGTGGAAAATGATGGGTCATTCACTAACATGTATTCAGAACTTTGCACCAATATCATTAAGTACTCGAAACATATAGCGCTTCAAGACCCGAATGATCCTGCCAGGAAAAGTAACAGCAACATCTATACCAGTTGCCACAGCAGCAACTACAGCACTAGAGGAAGCATCGTCAGGAGCAGCAACAGGGAGTTCAGTAGCACAAGCGTTAGGGAGCAACAGGGAGTTCAGTAGCACAAGCGTTAGGGAGCAACAGGTATCTATCACATTTGTTCTGGACGTGGCGAGCGAGGCAGTAACCCAACACGCACACGACCTGCCGGTCAGCTGGACTCTGTACTGCAGAAATATCACAAAACATTTTACGTTGTTGTACCATGCGATGGAGAATCTCATTATAGGGATCCCAACCATAATCATTTTTACTCAGCTTGAATTATGGTGTCTGGGTCAGTGGTCTGTTAGACTGCGGGGAAAAAAAAAGAGTGACAGTAAAATTTCGTAGCCTGATTTATCAATGTGTTGATTCCCGGCATAGTTTCACTAGACCAGGGCTTCCACATCAAAGGTTCGAAGGTTTGAACACCCGTGATATGGCGAATTTTAACTTGCAAATCTGAGTGTAGGATTTACTGTTCATATAGTTTCATGTGGGAATTGGTAGTCTTCGTTGTATCAAGGATGAGGAGTTAATGACACCATGTAAGGATCTGATGTTTGGTTTATGCTAGGATTGAAAGTTCACATGATTAGAGGTATTATGACCTTTATCAATAGGGGTGAAGTGATACTTGATCTTTCTACCCACTTCCATTTATGCAAGCCATAGGGAAGACTTATACCACTGGTCACCGATCATCTGGTCTCCAAAGCTCCAGGAAGTAGATTATAAATTTCTCAACTTTTTGATACACAAATGCTCGTTCCCCTTAAACTTGAAACTTCCTCCTGAAGCTTTACCCGATGCAACTATCGTCATTAAGACTTTATTATGTACCTGTGGTCCACTACTTCCTCTGAGTCGAGGATACACCACCATGGCCATTCCTCCCAAGTGGTAGTACAGCTTTCCCGGCTGGCAGTCTGGGCAAACAGCTCGAGGCGACACAAATAGACATCTAAGTCATTTTTGTTTTCGCCGAGCGGAAGAAGGGCCGGACCCCTCGACTCTAACGACGGTCACTTCCCCGGCTTCCCCTTTCCCTTGTTCCTCACCTACGGCCGTTCCCCTGAGCCTGGACAGTCTGAAGCTGAGGGGTTAACCTCTCTTCTCCCACCTGGTTTTTCTCCTCTTGTCCTTCAGGTTACATTCTCAGTTTCCACAGCGTCAACTGTTACTGTTTCTCCTTTTCTTTTATTTCAAAGTTTCCATCATCATTTACTCTGGCTATGTATGTATATATGTATATACATATATGGTTCATGGTGAGGTGCCTGAAGATTGGCGGAATGCATAGATAGTGCCATTGTACAAAGGTAAAGGGGATGAACGTGAGTGTTTAAATTACAAAGGTATAAGTCTGTTGAGTATTCCTGGGAAATCATATGGGAGAGTATTGGCTGAGAGGGTCAAGGCATGTACAGAGCATCAGGTGTTTCCTTTGAAGAATGTATGTGAGAAATACTCAGAAAAGCAGATGGATTTGTATGTAGCATATATGGATCTGGAGAAAACATACGAGAGAGTGGATAGAGATGCTTTGTGGAAGGTATTAAGAGTATATTGTGTGGGAGGCAAGTTGCTAGAAGCAGTGAAAAGTCTTTATCATGGATATAAGGCATGTGTGCGAGTAGAAAGAAAAGAATGTGATTGGTTCTCAGTGAATGCCGGTTTGCGGCAGGGGTGCGTGATGTCTCTGTGGCTGTTTAATTTGTTTACGGACGGGGTTGTTAGGGAGGTGAATGTAAAAGTTTTGGACAGAGAGGCAAGTATGCAGTCTGTTGTGGATGAGAGGGCTTGGGAAGTGAGTCAGTCGTTGTTTGCTGATGATACAGCGCTGGTGGCTGATTCAGGTGAAAAACTGAAGAAGTTGGTGACTGAGTTTGGTAAAGTGTGTGAAAGAAGAAAGTTGAGAGTAAATGTGAATAAGAGCAAGGTTGTTAGGTTCAGTAGGGTTGAGGGACAAGTT
>JAUUEG010012685.1:0-12312 GCA_032361445.1 Panulirus gracilis | reverse complement strand
AACACTATAATTAACCACCAGCCCCCAAGTAGATATAAAAAGCTTACTCCTGCCTTACACTCAGTAACCTCTACTCACACATCCCACCACCCCTAACAGACATAACAATGAGAAACAGACACAACTAAATAACCCAACAAGCACTAAACAACCGACCTCCCTGCCCAATCTTAAAATCCAATCCTTCAGGCATACACTCATCACAAACCACTCTCCCCAAAAAAACTTGAGTTAAACTCTCTCACTTAAGCACCCTCTACACATAGATGTACATGCAATATCATGACACTTAATGACCTGTGATTCCAACATATGGATGTGGCCCACTCCCTGAGTACTTCAAGAGCCTAAAAAGGAGAGAAGGAACTTCTGAGACGGTAAGTAAGAACTAGGTATATATTACTCCTTTTTGTGTCCTGGGCAAGGCTGAAATAAATCAACTGTGTACCAAAAGGGTTAACTCACTTTACATCCTTTCAACCAAATCCAAAACCTTTTCCCTTCTGAACCACAATGAACAATATTGATAAAAAGTTTGTTTTGAGCTATTCATTGTTCTGAACATAATATATATAATCTATCCACTACACATTCCAAACACTGTTTCCCAGCTTTGTAAGATGGCAAAACACTCTCAAAACACTGGTTACAAACCATATTACATGTTTCCATGTTTTCTGTAATATGTGACACATAACCATTCTTTGCATTCTAGGGATGAAATGCTGTTCATATTCCTTTACTACAATAAAGAGAAAGCACTAATTTGCTCGTAATTAACTATCCACATCAGATCTGTGAGGTTTCAAACATTAAAAATAATACACTTCTAACTCCAAATAAAAAGCTAAAAATCTACTCAAGCTGATCAGTTCAGGTTTCCTTGAAATTAAGTGCTGTGTATTTGCAGGGACACAAACCTTGGTCATAATTCTTTTTGACTACAAAAACATCTGCACACAAATAGCATGTGGCATTATATTTGGCTCTTCTCATTTTGACAGCATCAGTCCATATAACTGCACAAGGTAAAGCAAATGTGCATCTTTTCTTATAAATCTGTCTTAGTGTTTCTGGTGATGCAATTATAACCTCATACATTTTATCTAAATGTGGCCCGGGGACATAATGCCCAAATAAGATTTTAGAAACCCAACCTGCTCTACATGCAACAAATAACATATGGATATGCACAACAAAAACAGATGGATAAAGAAAAGATCACACAAGAAAGAATTGTGTAAGGAAACCAATGAGAGAACCTTACCTAGTAAATGGTGTTTGAGTATTTTAATATGTCAGTTTGAAGCAGCCACATGAATGACAGCAATACTAACAAAAAATATCCTGAAATATTCTTACAATACTAATGTATACTTTTCATACATTACTGCATATAAATGGTGTTTGGGTACTTTAATATGACAATTTGAAGCAACAACATGAGAGACAACAATGCTAACAAAAAATATCCCCAAATATTCTAACATCACTAATGGATACTTTTCATTCATTACTGTATGCAGCATTCAATGGATGTCCATAAAGCTTTTGATGAGAAACTCTTATGTAAATTTCTTTGAAATCTGAACAAATACAGATCCATGGTGGAAGTATCTTTGATATTTCATTGTCATTCCTCAAACTGATGAAATATAAAAATGTTACAATCAACCTAATAAGTTACAAATGTGTGTGACACCACTCTATCTTTACTAAATACAATGATGCCAAATAATACAAGTAATCATTATTACAATGGGAATGCATTCAAACCATAAGAAAATTATCAAAACTTCCATAAAAAGCACTGTCACAATAATTACAATATACCATTGGTAGTAATACTTTTGCAACTTTCACTAAATATAAAAAATTTCTACCTCTGTTCTACATTTGAGAGAAAAATGTCTCTGAGGCAAGGTTTTTATACCATTTTAAAGGAAAAGCATTGTGTGCTGAACTACCTAATATTTTGTTTTATAGCTATTAATAATTTGACAAGTTCCAGGCAGCTGACTGGTTGTCCTTAGTTGTACATGGAAGCACTACCGTGGGAGAAGTTGTGGTTTGTGCTTTCTCCCATTAATGGTAACTTTCTTTAGTGGTATCCATGATGGATAACACTCGGACATGTTGCCCATCTTCATGCATACTATTTTCCAAATATCTATTTCATCATTCATGATTTACTGACTTTTCTTTTTCCATTTCCATATCCTCTTCATTTATGTTTTACTGACTTTTCTTTCATTTTTTTTCTTTTTCCATTTCCATATCTTAATAACCCCATTGAAAATACTTGATAAGATTACCTACACTCTATTCGTATATTTCATTCCTGACAACAAGAACATGTAACTTGTATACTGGCCAAACCTTGAGTTCTTTGGCAAATATTTCAAGCATTGCTGGATATTCAACTTTGAAAGCCTTCAAATGATTACTTAAATCTTTACAGATTCCACATATCAACCTGATTTGAAACAAGTAAAAGCACGTGAGACAGTAATACACTTTAAAATTTCAAGCAGTCATAACATTACTTGTACACTAAGATCACTGTGGCAACTAACAGGAACCAGAAGTAATTTTCTTTAAGTAAATTGAGACACAAGACATTCTTATATACAAACAAAAGGGTGTGAGAAAGGTTGCATAGTTGCCAATGAAGACTCTAACAGAAAAGATAAGAGTAATATCCTATCTACATAGCTCATTTCTTTGGAAATGTGTATTCTAATATTCCAACACAAGTCTGCTACATATTCTCAAATTTGACATAATCCTTTGATTATCTGTTCTGTGATTTTTCTGAATCCCTATTGCCTCCATTCACCTCCTTGCTCTTAAATATTCATATGTACCAACATGGCATTCTCATTTTTTCATACACAAGGTCTATTTCATAAAAAGCTAGCCAGGAGACAAAAGTCCAACATACAGCCTTTATTAGCATGTGTCTGAAGTGTTCCTATTGAGTTTTTAGTTAAAACTAAAGGAGGAAGCTGAGGAAGTGCTGGTGGAAAATTTAGTTTCTCTGCTAATGCTTCAGAACAGGAAATTTCACAACTTATGCTGAACGTCTAATCGATAGCATAAATTTTATGGTTTCATAGAACCCCCTGAACATGTAATGAGGATTTCGTAAAAGTCAGAGAAGAAATATTTTCAAAGAACAACGTAGTCTTTATCCCATTCACTGCAAGTGGGAATATACATCATGGTAATTATTTTCTGTTCACTGGGGCTGCAGCATATACATAATTAACCCTTGAATAACAGGAGTCATATATTGCTGACTGATCCGGGAATGATGGGAGCCATAATAACGGCGCAAATACTCTTGAATTTTGTGTGAAGTGCGCCAATATTACAACATTTGTATGGTTGCTAGGTGTGGTCTTGGTTTCTGCCTTATGCTGGCAGCATAAATAGAAACTCAAGAATGCCAAAAATGGTGATGCACACTCTCCTCTACCAGTTCTACATTACTCCCATGGGAGTTCTCTGCATTAACTGTGTTACATCATGGATATATGAAATACATTAGCTTTGCTTACTCTAATGCAAATATCCTTTACTTTTAAAGGCACTTTTTTAATGTTACAACAGAAAACAGATAATCAAAATGATGCACATCCTCCAAAATCCTTCTTCCACCACTCCAGTGGGGACAGCTATCCATTAACTTTAGCGTAAAACCAGCCAAAATAAATATATTACCTTATATATTTGTACATGTTCTTTGCTTTTACATATAAATCTTTCATTTTAAATTGAGGCACACGTATAATCTGAATGACACACAATTACCAAAATCTTACTCATATATTTATCCACCACTCTCTTGGAGGGTTACACATTAACTTAAGCATTATGCCACTGCCAGATGAGTTTCATATTTTGATTTACTTTTTGCAAGTCACCAGGCCTTTTAGGATTAATTCTTCAGTTGGCTACCTCTGCCTCAAGGTGAAATATATGGCCATTCATGCTTGTCATGGCAACCTACATACAGTTCTTAGATGCTACAACCCAAAATTTTTTGTCATTTTTTACAGATACTTTCAGATTTCTTATTCATTTATTCATACTATGAAAATGAAAATTTGAACTTTCTCTGTTCACACTTTGATGTACTTTTGCAAGTCACCAGTCATTTAAGGGTTAATTCTTTAATTGGCTTCCTTTGTCTTGAGGTGAAGTATATGGCTACCTCTGTCTTGAGGTGAAGTATATGGCCATTAATTCTTGTTAGGACATCCTACGCATTGTTACTAGACGCTACAGCCTAAAATTTTTCCACTCACTGGGCAATGTATAGGGAAAGAAGTATGTACACAATCTGTGCCGTAACATTGTTATAATTTTTGAAACTGTGTAAATCTTACATGGTAACAGATATTAGTGATGAAACCCCAAAGTAATTATAATTTTTGTGACAAAAAACACGTACAAAAGTACTGAAGATCTCACTTTATGTTCCTGAAAATACTGGAGTACCTCATACATCTGGCAATGGACCAGCATATATCAAATAGTGCATACGAGACATAAGCAATGTCTCAAGCTTATGTTGTGTATCATTTTATTGAAAAAAATTACATTCTATTTGATCATAATAACAAACTCAGGAAGAAATATTTTATTTTGATACTTGAGAATACACCTCTCACAGAGTGTCCCCACTGCAATGAAAGGGTTAATAACTCAAAGTGACCAATTCAGGACTTAGGTTACATGTCTAAATGTGTACTACAAGTCACTATGATTTATACAAAAACTTGGTCCTACACAAACAATCCCATCTTCTCCCCTGAAATGACATCAGTACCTCAGCTGCATATACTATAAAGAAAAAAAGCCCTCCTTGACTAATACAATCTGGAATGAACATCTTCAGAGTTTTAAAGGATACCTCTAGCTTTACTCATAAACACTTAAACTGGGATAATTTTCATTTAAAAAATATACAATCAGATATTGTGGCAAAATTAATCACATAATAATCTGACTTTTCACCTGTCCTGAGAAATCTAATTGAGCTTCATGACTACTGCTAGTCAAAATAACCTTTGAACCTGTGACAGTATTGCAGTGATACACTACTAGCAAGCAATAACAGTACTAATCAACAACAATGAAATGAACTTGGAAATTTTGGACAGATCATCTACCTATGGGGAAGATCTAGAAGGTGGATTCATTGGATCATCTTGGAGATGAACCTGAACATTTGGATAACACAGACTGGTAAATCAAATGAATTCAAAATCCCTACCTCAAAATCAACATTCTATACAAAATCAAAATCATTTCAACAAAATCAAAATGACATACTTGAAATAATGATTCATAAAATAATATTCAGTGGCTGTATTATTTGTACTTCATCAATTTTTGCTTTTTTTAAACATTTAAACTCTATTTCTTGTAAACAATGCATAAATGTTCAAAAGATTAAAAATAAAGGCATTAAATGATGAATTAGATTTAACAATAGCTATCAAATAACATTATGTGCAAAACCAAATTACAACATCTGTTTTTATCACTGCCTTTGAGTGTAACCACTGATCTGGTACATGGAAAACTGAAGAATAAATGGTTGGGATGGCATTCTCTTGTGTTTTTTCACCTAAAGTTCTCTCCCACAGAACTTAATTATTCCATACGTCAGGGGGTAGTATTCTGGACTGAAGTGTTAGCTGCAAAGCACAGAATGTCAAACCAGTAAACTTTTACAAATGTAATTAACTATCTTAGAACTGCAGGTGTATCCAAAAGGAAGGAAAGGAATCTAACTGTTTTGACCAGTAAATTTACAATCTCTGACTTTACATCATCTCCCATGATGATTTTCATTACTTACATTAAAGACCATCAATGGTGCTGTGCAAAATTTTAGGAAAACACAACTTACATAAAAATATTGCTAATGAAGAGCACACACCAACTAAGTCAGGCAAACTGAAATGCAGGTATCCCCTGCATAATGACATAATTTCTTGAAATTCCAACAATGATTTATAGATTAGTGAACCAATTGACTTTTCAGAAAATTTGTTATAATGGAATTTCAAATCTATAAACCCCCTACATTTTTGTCCTGGTACTGAGATGACTTTCAGGTATGAAAAAATGACTGTTTTGCACTATCGCTCTACTGATTTAACAGTAAAATAACTCTAGTACAGTAAAAATAGAACATTTAAAAAAGTAAAATAGAAATTTATGTCAAGCAGCAAGCGTGAAAAAAGTGGGTGGGAAGGAGGTAAGAGAAGTGGAGGAGGAAGCTGAATGAGAGCAGTGGTGAGTATTGTAAGAGAATGTATGTATCTTGCTTTCTACTGTTGGTAAACTAAGTGGACAGCCTGGAGGTCTCATACCTAAGCAGACTTTCTGGTGTGCTTACATACTTGCTTTGCATTGTTACTGTTTTGTTTCACTTATAAATCAACTGTATTGTGGTAATAATAAAACATACAAGAAATACAAATCACATCAACGTATTTTGATTAAGTCAATAGACAGAGGGAGTAAGAAGATGGGCACATAGCAAAACAAATAGAAAAAGCTAGTTCTATGTCTGTCATATTCCAGCTGTGCACATACAGATCATTTCATGATGTCTACTTTGGAAAGATATATGAGTTTTTAATGTTTTAACTACAGCAACAGTCATGAACAGGAGAAAACAGTGTTAAGTATTAGTGGTAACAGAGGTGCAAAGAAAAGCTGTACATCATCCATTTTAAATTAAAAACTGGAAACGTTTGGGCAATCTAAAGTGAATAAGTTACTCAGATTTCAAAAGTGTTATAACTCTGTGGGGAAAAAAGCACTTGCCTTGAAATACAATATAAAGTACTATGAAAATGACTCAACCACAAAGCTGATGTAATGAAAGCAGAAAAACTATCAAGTGTCTGGATGAAGGATCTGATTCATTGTAAGATGCAGATAAACACTATGACATTTCTGGTCAGTGTTGAAAATATCAAAACTATCTGATTTCTAAGCCTTATATTCTATATTGTTAACAGTCAACAAAACACTTACAAATTCATCTCCTAAATGTATTCAAACCCTAGTCTTTAGCCTCCTCTTTGTCTTTTGATGACATCCATAGGACTGCTCTTGTTATCACATGATTTACACCCTCCTGTCTCTAATTAAAATTACAACTGATATTTGCTTCCAACGCTTAACTAAAAATGTCACAAGCAGCCTACCACAACAGCTGGTAAAACTATGCACCTCAATCTACTAGAACATGTCAAAGAAAGTACATGTACATGATATGAGTACATAAGAAAGTGATGCCAGATGTACTGTACATATTCAATAATGAAGTTAGTTTCAAAATGAAATAAAATTCCTGTGGCAGAAGAGTTTATATATTTGGTCTAAAGAAAGTACTTTGTTCATTTACCAATGAAACTAAAGTTCTGTCTAAGTAAAGAAACATTAACACATTTTTTTTTACTTTTTTTTAACACTGCAGGCTCCAATAATGTACAAAAGTCCAAACCAATGCCAAGTCTACACTGAAACACACACTGAAACAGAGAGGTTATTGAATGGGAAAATGAAGAGACAAGAACAAATATTCGCAGATTTTGGAGAAAGTGATATACCTGTCTTTTAAAAAGTGCCAGGTCATAGTTACTGGGAAAGACAAGAGAGGGTCGAGTGTTCTAAAGCTTTGAAGTGAAGGGAGAGAAACAGTTATTGAATAGGCTCATCCTTGGGTTACCAATGCCTCCCACTAATCATGTAAAAAAAAAAAGTGTTTAGTGTGAAATCATAACAAAAAAATCAGAATGTATAAAGTGAATGTAAAAATAATAAAAATATACCTAGAGAAAAACCTGCTATTGCATACTTATAAACATGAACATCCATGCTACCAACACATGCCTTCTATCCAATCAACATCCTCCCACACCAACAAAGAGGATCACATATTCATGCTTTGTCTATTTACTTTAATGGTGTAATATCAATATTTTTTGTAAGGAAAAATTTTTCAGATCCACACCAACAAAGAAGAATGTATATTAATGTTTTGAGCATCAACTTTAACAGTATAATATTGATATATTTTGTAAGGAAAAAGTTTTCAGAAAGGGAGAAAGAATATCGCTATTTAAGGCTTAAATGGTGGGCACGGTCTGTAAAGTCTATCAAGTGTGTCAGTAAAGATAAGCAAAGACTAAGCTTGGAACGGGCTATTATCAATGACAGCCCATTCTCAGGTGTGTCCTTACTGGCAAAGGTTGGGTTTGTGTTCTTGGGGTGCCATTACTGGTACAGAGCAGCCCTGGTGTAACTGCAGTGTCGTGGGCTCTTTTAGGTGGATGTGTGTTACAAAAATGTGTCACAGTCTAGCATGATACATGAAAAACTATATGATAAATTAGCATTCAAAAGTTATATAACTTACACACAAGGTTATATTATGACTTTTGTGTTGGCCTAGTCCACTGCTGAATGTTGGGCAAAAAAGAACATGGATGACAAATTTAACAGCTCTTGATAAGACATGGAGATAATATTTCTTTATTCCTACTATGCTTGTTTTAAGGCTGTACTGGTATATCAGACAGACAAAATGTTGGTGGTAAACAACATGAATATATTTTGAAATGTTACACCTTTCATACTAAAAATCAATGTGAAGGAGATGGGCTTGTAAGTGTTGGAAGGATATTGGAGGATTGGATTCTTTCTTTATTTTGAACTTAGTTTCATACTCTACTCTCATATCATACACAAGCAGCAATGGTTTTGAACATAAATATATTTAGAAACATTACACTCTAATACAAATGAGTGTGAGGGAAGCAAATGGCTGCCATGTTGGGAAGGACAAAGGAAATAATTTTTTGTGGAAATATTCTACATCTTTATCTTTCATCTGTTACCAAAGACCTCCATCACCCCTGGACTACATCAAAAATTTTAAAAAATCAGGCACAGTTGATACATAATTTTTTTCCCAGGACCCCTCACCCTCTACAGACTGCATAGCTGCCCTCTCTCCAAGACCCTTACATTTACTTCCCTCGCCAAAGGAAACAGCAATGGTGAAATCACACAGTCATACCGCAGACCCACCTTCACCTGGAGCCACTCACCCTTCTCTCTACTTACTCCACACACAACTTAATCACTGGATAATACTCCTCACTGCTTTTAACAGCTTTCCTTACACAACATACATTCATATCATCTTCCAAAAAATACCTCTATCAACCCAATCATATGATTACTCCTGATCCATAAATGCCACACACACAGTATTATGAAAGTCTATAGGATGATTTCTCCAGATCCATAAATGCCACATACACAATATCATGAAAGTCTATGGGAAAATTTATTTGCCTTACTTCAGTTCCACTTGACGGTCAACTTTTCAGAAATCTATTAATGCTTATGCATGGGAATATTTATACCACATCAGTTAGCTATTAATACTGAAGTCTGATAATAAAGAGCTTGTGTCAAAACACAATGAAAACAAATGCTACCACTTCTGATCATTATGTTTTCCTTCAGACAGGAAGATCAACACAGTAAAGTATTACATGTATCAAACTGGGGAAGACATCTTGATTTGTAAACCAGTGTCTTTGTTATTTTAATATAACTCAGCAATAAGCCATCAACTTTTGTTAAAATTACATATGCTATCATTCTGCCTCTATTCTTTTTTCTTTTACAAAAAAGTGCCTCTCCCACAAGAGGGTAGCCAGGCCCTGACTGAAGTATATGGAGGGTTATTGAGAAGGAGAAAGAAGAGAAGTGTTAAAATTTTTTTGGGGGAGATGAAAAAACCTGTCTATAAAAAGTGCCAGGCCTTAATTATAAGGAAAGACATGTAGGGTAAAGAGTCTTAAAACTTTAAGGGTATTGGGGAAGATATAAGGGATAGAGTTTCAAAACTTCAAGGTGTAGGGAAGACACACTTATCAAAACAGCCCAAGCTAAAGTTGCCGGTGGACACAGCAATCATGTCATGCAGCAGCTTGCAGAGTATTACATGGGCTAACTAATGGTAGGGGAACACAAGCAGCCAGCTCTTAGGAGCAAAAACCAAGGTTGAGTATATAGGTTTGAATCCTGGTTGTGGCAGTCAGTCCACGTCCAACCACCTTAGGGTTAGTTGATGAAATGGGTATGTGGTTTAGGCCAGGGGGATGTATGTATACAGTGCCCACCAATAAAGTAGGTACAAATGGGGCCCATGG
The DNA here is from genome assembly GCA_032361445.1 of Panulirus gracilis. Lineage (NCBI taxonomy): Eukaryota > Metazoa > Arthropoda > Malacostraca > Decapoda > Palinuridae > Panulirus > Panulirus gracilis. The sequence continues at coordinate 2,050 of JAUUEG010012685.1, read as the reverse complement.
CAATCACAGCCACCTAAATCACCATAACCCATCTATGGCAGTGTTGGTGTTTGCTAGTTTAGTTGATGCCCACTTGCAAGCAATGGGCAACTATGTAACACGCCTGCATACCACATGAACCCGCCTCAGTAGCAATTTAGTTGTTCCAAGAGGTAGGAGTGCCTTGTTGTGCTCCCCACTTATGCCTTGGTTATTTGTTCTTTTTTCATATCTCTGCCACCTACCATTGTTAGAAATACTCATATGTGACAAAATAGCTTCTATAGTTGCACTTTACAAAGGAAATTAACCACATAGGGATTTTTCTAACATTACCAGTGTGAGCTTGAGATCAATTCAACAATGGGAGAAGAAATTTAATGATAATGGTGGCACCATAACACCAACCCATGTGAAATGCCCTAAGAAGACCAGAAAAACTTCTCCATGTATCCTGAATGTTCTTAAATGCCAAGTGAATGCAGAATAACATTCAAGTGCACAAGAATTAAAAGAAAAAAATTGTAGACTGCTCAGTCATATGTTGGTAAAGACCGTGTAGTGCCACTTACAGGAGGACCCTAAATACTAGAGGTGCTGGCTGCATCCCAAACCACTTGTAAACCATCACCAAAAGAAAAGGGTTGATTTTTGCAAAAAAAAGGTATGTAGTGTGGGATATGGCTAAGTTCAGAAGTGCCTTGTGGGGAGATAAGTCCACCTTTTCAGAGACAGGTAGCCACGGCAGGCATGTATACAGTGGACCAGACTTAACTTAAGTATCGGAATATTTTACTTATTATGTTGTTGGTCACTTTGCGGTATTGCCAAAGAATCAAATTAAAAACAGACATAGTTACCTTGAGCTACTGTGTGATCATCTTCCAGGCTCGTTCAAAAAGTGCAAGGCCTACTCGTTCATGCAGGATGGAGTTAAGGCATGTATAGAGCATTAGACTGGGGAAGAGCAGTGTGGTTTCACAAGTGGTAAAGGATGTGTGGATCAGGTGTTTGCGTTGAAGAATGTGTAAGAAATACTTAGAAAAACATGGATTTGTATGTACAATTTATGGATCTGGAGAAGGCATATGATAGGGTTGATAGAGATGCTTTGTGAACATCAACTGCTTCTTGCAACTTACCTCCCACACCATATACTCATGGTCCTATCTGCTGCTAAGTCCACTCCCAGATATCTAAAACACTTCACTTCCTCCGATTTTTCTCCATTCAAACTTACTTTCCAATCAACTTGTCCCCCAACCCTACTGAACCTAATAATCTTGCTTTTATTCACATTTACTGTCAACTTTCTCCTTTCACACTTTTCCAAACTCAGTCACCAACTTCTGTAGTATCTCACTCAAATCAGCCACTAGAGCTGTATCATTGGCAAATAACAACTGACTCACTATATATTAGATTATATGAATGAAAAAGGAAAATGACAATCAATACACAATATACCAAACACAACTCACAGTGTCAAAGACTCGTAGCTCCAATGGGAACACTACTCTGTGGGACAGCTTCAGGGTACGGTTATACTGACCCAGAAATTGAAATCTTTTGAGGTGAAGGACTAGTATAGTTGGCAACTTTTTTACTCTTGTGCGCTTCTGAAAAAAAAGTCACTGATATAAATATGCACTTGTTTTCGTATGGACCTTCCAGTTGTACAGTGGGAAGAGGGGTACAGTATATTATATGATAGAAAAGTGGTTAATCAGCCTACATTGAAAATTATAGAGCACAACCTAAATTTATCTCAACTCCATATATGACATTTATAACAGGTAAAGATGATAATATTCAGTTAACAAAAAATTAGTTAACATTAGGACTTTGAATGACAGCAATTATTTCTCAGTATACCGGACAAAGCTACACTACTATCAATGGCAAATTTCAACATCAAACTACATATCATTAACTATGAATATTGATGAGAACCTTATGTGACAATATAAACTCTCTCAAGTAAGCAGAAAAGGTTAATATTCTTTCAGATATCTGAAGTCTGTAAAATGGCAATCGTCAAATGAAGAGGATTAAGTTATTCTATGCCCAA
>JAUUEG010012355.1:0-12317 GCA_032361445.1 Panulirus gracilis | reverse complement strand
GCTCTACCCTAATCTGATGCTCTGTACATGCCTTCACCCTCTCTATCAATACCCTCCCTTACAATTTACCAGGAATACTCAACAAACTCATACCTCTGTAGTTTGAACACTCACCTTTATCCCCTTTGCCTTTGAACAATGGCACTATGCAAGCATTCCGCCAATCCTCAGGCACCTCACCATGATGCATATACACTAAATAACGTTGATTACTGCGTACTGTAAATCTAGCAGTGTGTTCTAAAAAACTCAGTCGTGTAAATTCGTCCAATGGTACTTTGTGTTTGGTTGGGTCATCAGGAGGAACTGAGTCTCTTGACAACAAAGGAAAATGATATCACAACACATTGCCTTTCGCGTCATGAAGCATTGGCTACAAAAATAATAACAACTAAACCTGAAAAGTGTTCTGAAAAATGTGACAATGGGAGGCTACACAAAGATAAAGTTGTGCTACAATATGCAGGATAAGACTGGATATTCATTGTTCTGTAGATAAGATTATTGGCCTGAGGGGAAACGTTTAGAATTTGGGAGGTAATCACTCCAATTTATGGCCTTATAGTGTTCTGACCTGTGGACGTTTATCGCTGTAATAACGAAATTTCTTTCTGCAAAAAGATTTCAATATGTTCCTGTAATATCTTTATTCAAAGATCGTCGCCGGTCTCATACTACTCTGACTTTTATATTACAGTTGTATCAAATTGTATGAAAATTCGATGAATGTTGTTGATCTGATTTAATATCCAAAAAACAAAGAAACAATTTGTTCCTTCCTTTAGAAAGTAATGTATGGTAGCTTATGAAAGGTCTGTTTAGACATTTCTTGGTAATGCATAAAGAGAAAGAATTTCTAGCCTCCCGCACTCTTAGTTCTCTAAGACCCTTAACCCCATATATACTTATAAAGTGGTCGAGGGGAAACCCCTTACCCCATATATTCTCATGAAACGATTGAGGGAAATCCTCTAAGTCTAACCCCACATAGACTTATGAACAGGACGGGGAAACCCCTCTAACCTCACTCATATAGAGCGGCAGGGTAAACCCCTCTAACCTCGCCTATACTTATGAAGCGGTCGGGGAAACCCCATATATGCATTTGAAGCGGTCGAGGGAAACACCCCTAACCCCACATATACCTAAGAAGAGGCAGGAGAAAACCCCCTAACCCCACATATGAAGAGACGGGAAATCCCCCTAACCCCACTTATGAAGAGACAGAGGAAACCCCCCTTATACTTAGAAAGAGACAGAGGGAAACCCCAACCCCACATATACTTATGAAGAGACAGGGGAAACACCTCTAACCCCACATATGCTTATGAAGAGACAGGGGAAACACCCCTAACCCCACATATACTTATGAAGAGACAGGGGAAAAAATCCCTTTAACTTCACATATTCTTATGAAGAAGCAGGGGGAAGACCCCGTAACCCCACATAGACCTATAAAACTGCTGAGGGGAGAGACCCCATAACCCCACATAGACTTATAAAGCTGCTGAGAGGGGGAAACCCCCCTCCCCCTTCCCCTAACCCCACACAATTATGAAGAAGCTGGGAGGAACCATGGAGAGGTGAGAGCAAATAAGGCCATTAATTTTTTTTCTCTCGTTTGTTCCTGATTAATGTGTGTTTGACGGGAAATGATGACGAGAGCCTATAAGATTACTTCTAGTAATGGGTGCTAATTGCTTAAGAGGTTGTATGAATACTATAACCTAATTGCGAGAATAATTAGTTTATACGAATCCTTACTGTTAAAGAATATAATGTGAGTCTGCACAAATTCACGACGTCTGCGCTATAATAATTGCTCATATATCTATATCGGATCGCTACCTTATAGGAGGTGGCAATCTACCCGTGTAAGATGATATAGGAGGTGGCAATCTACCCGTGTTAAGATGATATAGGAGGTGGCAATCTACCCGTGTAAGATGACACATTGATAAAAAGAAACTCAGTGCCAGCCATATGTGGTGTGGTGACTGTGGCCAGTGGCTGACTCATGGATAATAGCAGGTGGTGGCACGGGAGGTGCGGCTATTAGCTCCAATTACGGGGACAAGGTGCCTCTCAATGTTGATGTATTATGGATATTGTTATTAACATTTGTAATATCATTTGTCTCAAACTCATCAATTTATATGACCCCGATATTTTTATAGTTCCCTCTTGTTCTTCGTTATTATTGTAACGCATATTTTTACCAAGTCGTATTGCTACATCTGTGGTCATAGGCCATATATCTAAGAAGATAGCATATAAACCCACAAAGGTAGAATACACATTATTCAGTACATTAATATGAATGCAAATGGTTCAATTTATCGTTTAAAATTCATATATATTTTTTTTTGAAGTAATAACCACCTTAGCGTATTTCAAATTTTAGGGAATACAGTTTATGTAGAGTCACTTGCAGTTGATAATTTCATCAATATCTTCCATTCACCGAAGTCCAGATAGTTAGAAGAATGTAAAGATTTAAATAAAGATGAAAAAAGTCATATTTTCCCAATAGAATGATAAAAAAAAAGGAAAATACATCATTAGGAGAAACTGTTTACAGTCAGTGTTTGTTTGACGACCGGTCCGGGTTGATGCGTAGGAGCTACCTGAAACTATGAAGACGCCTAAAACGCCAGATAAATTAAGTTCCTCTCACTTCTCCAAGGTAAACTCTTTGTACATATGTCAGAGAAGATGTGTATTAGTAGAGTGGAACGTTATTGTAATGGAGGGATGTGTACAGGAGAGATCTATATGAGACCGCATGGCGGGAGTGAAAATGAAGCGTTATGTTGTACTCATAATTACATGCACTGGTATTTCTGATGGTTATACCTCAGGACTGTGAGATCAGTAAGTTGTATGTGACTAAGGGAGAGAGAGTGTGTGTGTGTTGTATTTCTTATGATGCCTGGAGTTGTGGGTTGTGTTGTGGTTGTTATATAAGGATTCTCCCACTGGAAGACAAGGCCTCTCTTACCATCGTCCACCACAACTGACTACTCTCCAGTGAACTATTTTATTGTCTGTAGTATCGTTATTTACGATATCTCTGGTAATTATGGACGGCATTAGTTTTCTTAGGAAGAACACGGAAGTATTTTGGTCTTGATATCGTATATTGTAATAGGGTATAAGTTTAAGGGAGTGGCATGTTGTGAATTAATACTCTTGAGAATTTGAGTTTTGCGTCGTCACTTTATGAACTTATGGAACTGGACGAAAATCTTGTGAGTAATGCAATAAATACATTTGAAAGTACTTGAATGGACAGTGATGATTTAGTGTCGTGGTTATTTTGCCGACATTGCGAATTTTCTCAACGTTTTGGAAGAAACATGTATTAGTGGACATTGATACTTAAGGATCGTAATTTAGACATGACAGAACCTTGAAATGTGGTGGAATGCACTAGAAAGCATCAAATTAATCTGAAATAGCAGTGCTCATGTGCTGAGTTGATAGAACAAAATTAGATCTTAAAAAGAAAAGTGTACCTTAACTAGAAAAAAATATGGTAATTTGCCCCAGTGCTTTCACCAGATTGGTTCCCCAAACACGTAATTACTGAAATGAGAGGTTGAATAGAGAAAATTCAGCATTAATGAAATCTGTGAAACTCTTAATTTACAAGTATAGCTCTGCATCGAAACTAGCTATGGATTTTGGCTACTTGTGGTTCAGGTGATTCAAAATAGTTTGAAGTGAATACTTACATACTCGTGGAGCATTTTTTTTATTGAATTACATACAAATATGGTTATGTATACCAAGTTGTATGTGAGTTTAGTTAAAATAAGGTAGTCAATACACACGTAAAGTGTCAGAAGAACCTAGAAAACTACTACGCTGTTATGGCCAATCCAATAGATTCTAAATCACTCAAAATGTATCAAGTAAAGTGTGTGGCATTCCGGTCACCTATGTTGTGCTCAGATGAGCTGTTAGAGCTATTTTCAATATAAGAGATTGATTGCCAGAGAAACTTTGGTTATTTTGCATTAGTGGTCTCGTCAGATTGGTCACCTAAATACCAGTATACGTCTTATCCATATAGTGAAATTGAAAATTTGTTTTTTATGACATGAAGGAACTTCATAAGAAAATAGTAAAATGGTCAAGAGACAAGTGATGTTGGATATGATTTACATGGAGAAGTAAAAACTTCGTGGTACAGGTATATTCATAAGATGTGTTAAAAACAGTCCAGTGTTGACGATGTGTCTCCCGAGGCAGTGGTTTCACCTTGCATGTATAGTTTTTGGGTGCTCTTTCTTTTTGTATTATTGTGAAATCCTCATGTTTCCATTGGTTCTGAAGATGATTATGTAGTTTTATAATTTGTTGAGACTATTATGTCTATTAGTTCATCAATACTGATTTTACCTATCCCTACATTTATGTAAAATGATTGTAAGGTATATGTAAATATACTTGTTAATGTCTCTTGAGTATACTTCAAGATGGCAAAGTTTTGTTAGATTATTTATTATTTCAATCTCCTTTGACAACTTGGTTTAATAAACAATACCAAGGACTGTACTTAGGTTCTAAACTTATTAGGCTACTATTCCTGAAAAACTAAGGTCACCTTTTACAAATTAGCATTACACGTATGCTTTCATTTCTTATATTTTGTTTACTAAATATGCTGATGATTTGAATCAGTATGGTAACTGTAAAAGCAGTCATTTAATTCTATTAAAATCACCTTATTGGCAGAGTGCAACATTATCTGTTTGTATTGTATGGGGAGGGAGATTTACGTTTAACAGTTGTTCAACTTTTAGATTTATGTATGACATTTGCAGTAATGATGTCTTTTATTCCAATTATACACTGATCTTTTACTTGAAGTACCTTGACTTTTTTTTTCTTTCCTTTTTTTTTACTGTGTAATGTCTTCTAGTCACTGTATCCCTACATTTCTCTAGGATTTCTTCACTACCTGCATCTTCCATCTATTTAAAAACTTCAAGTTGGTGATTGGACCACCCTTAACTCTTCTGTCGTACAAGATGATCAAATTTAAAACCTCTTGCCTTTGCCTCCAACTCGTGTCTTAATTCTGGTGCCATCTTTGTTGCTCTTTTTCTTGCCCAACTCTGTTAGCTGTATGAGCTTCTTTAGGTGAGGTGACCAAGTTTGAGAAAAATATTCTAGTTCTGTTCTGGCCTCATGTAGAATGTGAAGAGCTTGCTAAATATTTCCTTATGTATATTCTTTAAAGCTTTTCTAGTATTTGCCAGCAGACAGTTTGTCATCTTAATGATTCTCTTGGTGTGGAACTCTGGCAACAGGTTATGGATGATATTGACTCCCAATTCTTTCTCACACGCAGAATCCTTAAACTTATATCATGATAGAAAATGATTATATTGAAGTCTTGTTACTTTTACATTTGCTTTGGTTGAATTTCATCAACCGTGTGTCGAGCTAATTTTTGAAGTCAGTTGAAGTACCCTTGTAAATGTGTTTGTGTTTGTGTGTAATTACATTCTTGTATGTATTGGGAGGGAGTTTGACTCTTGTAGGGCCCCATTTACATGTTGAACATTTCTGTTATGGTGCTTTTTGAATTTATGTATGCTGTCTGCATTAACCATGTCCTCAGTCATTCAGTTGTTTTCATCCAACACTTTTATGATGTAAAAGTACTTCTTTACACCTTTTTTTAACAAGTTTCTTGCTCCATTTCATGTTATGTCTTGTAGTCACTCAATCCCTACATCTTTCAAAGAATTGTTCACTGTCTACATCATGAATATCGTTGAAAAACTTTAAAAAGTGATCATATCCTCCCCACTCTTCTTTCTTCAAAGATGGGAAAATTTATAGCCCTCAGCCTTTCCCTATAACTTAGCCATTTTAATTCTGGTATAATCTTTGTTGCCATCTTCTAGACCTTCTGTAGTAACTCTCTGTGCTTCTTTAGGTGCAGTGACCAAATTTGAGTGGCACATTCTAGTTTGGGCCTTTATAGGATATGGATAGCTTGCTAAGTATTTCCTCATGCATGTACTTGAAACCTCTTCTTATACTTGCCAGAAGACAGTTTGTTTTCATTACTGACCTCCTAGTGTGGGACGTTGGTGACAGGTTAGGGATGATGTCAAATCCTGAAGCTTATCTCCTCTGTGTGTATGTGTAAAATAGGTAGATAAAGGTAAGTAAGGAAAGCTTATAAACTGTAAAAATGAGAAAATTATTGAGTTGATGAAATAGATTAGGCTATGTAGGTACAGTATTTGGATTTACTTCTAAAAACTGATCCTCCGTCTTTGCAATTCACTAGCTCGTTCTGTTTTGGTCATCTTACTTGAAGAGAGTACAACAATGAGCCACCAAGATTAGAGAAGAGAAGTTGAGATGATTTTGAGGATGTAAGCAAGCAGGCATTTTTGTCATGTCTTTGCTGTTCTAATCTTGCACCACCATCTTTGTGTTTTTAATCTCTTCCAGTATCACAACAGCCTCCTGAGAACCCAATGCTTTTTTAAGACGGCTACGATTTATGGTTGGCTTTCGCATGCTTTTGGGACTGTGATGTCACCATATAAAGCTTAAATGTTGGTGGTTTTTGCTTCCATAGTGGAAAAGTATGTTGGATTTGACTTATTTTTATCTACAATATTTAGTGATGACATAGTATTTATGGCATGTAACTATCAATGTTGTCCTTTAAGCAGAGGTTAGTTGTAAAAGCATAGGAATGAGGCTTATGTATGTGGAATACTGAAGCAATTTTTAGAACTAGATGAGCAGTGCTTATGAATTGGAATATTATTAAAAGATTTTTCTCTGGTTCTTATTCTTCAGTTTCTTGTTTTATATGTATTCTCATTCTTCTTCTTCTTTACCTTTATTTTCTTTCTCAATATTGTTATTTATGGTACCTTAATATTGTGTCCTTTATTACATTACCCTTACTCTATTAATGCCCTGATTTAAAAAAGAAAATTTGGTTAATCCCTTGTGGCTAGTGGTGATGGTTCTTATCAGTTTCCTGTTGTGTGTATCCTGTCATACTTCACAAGAAGTAAGACAAGTCTCTTAGTCACAAGGCTCTTGACAGTAATTGGTACTATGGTAAGATTATTTATGTTACTTTTGTTTATTATACACTAATCTGATTTTACTTTGTTCAGAATAAGGTGAATATTTATAGGTTCATATTGTTTCATTACAGTTCCTGCCAGAATATGCTGAATATGCTGAGCGTATTCGTAAAACACTTTACTATGGCAAGCTCCCAGCTACAGACCGTCCTTCACTTCCCTTTACCAGTCAGTGACTATGTTTATGTTTTTATATGGGTCACATGAGTAAATTTTTTGCCTTGGTCTTATATCAGTTTTACAGTGTCCTGTTGTTGGTTATTAATGGATGGGGAGTATTAGTAATACAGTTGGAGTGAGAAAAAGATATGATGTTTAAGTAGGAAATTATTAAACTTAGATATTTGCGAAGTGTGTAAAACTGCTGGTATGGATACTGCAGATATTGATTTCCAGCACTGAGAGATACGTTGATGCACTTGTTAATGATATACAGATGATGTAGTTGAAAAGAGTCTAAATATTGTTTTTGTTCGAAATTAACCATGATTGTCATTATGCAGGAAACAAGATCAGTAATCTGTTTATCAGATTCATGGTTAATAAGATTAAACAATGGTTTGCAGTTAAATGTTTGGATGAAAATTTCTGATGATGAAAGTTAAGAAGCTGTTAAAGTGTAAAACAGGATGTTAAAGCTGTAGAAAGAAAATTTCTTTGTGGATTTCCACAGTGAGGGTGAAATGATGGGAAGATGCGAAGTAATTGCTCTATTGGAGCAGGAAAAAGAAGTTTATGTAAGTGCATTGATCATGATCTGTTATAGAAGACAGAGCACAGTGGAATGGAAAGTAAAGATTGTAGTTGAGAGTACATTATAGAAACAAATGCTGATAATGTCATTGAATAGTAAACAGTGGAGCCAGATAAGTGTTGAGGGAGATGAAACGAAGAAAAATATAGGGAACATTTTATGAGAATGATGAAATGTGGTACCAGGTTTTGAATATATCTATGAAAGGACTACAGTTTGGTGGGAATAGAGTACAGCAAGGCTTCAGCCCATAGCAGGTTTGCATTCCTTGACACCCTGTTTCAAGTTAGATCTATCGAAACCCATGTTACAAGGGAATTGCATCCCTGAAAAAAAAAAAGATTCCAGTGTAACCTCTGGATAGTTATACTGCACCTGATTCAACTTGACCTTGCCACCCACATACAGCACCAATCTCTGTCGAAAAATAATTGAGATGTTTGTTGAAAACGTTCTGGAAAATGTAGTGCTCTGAAACATGTTGAAAGCATTATTTGATGCATTAGTGGGAGGGATAGGATGGACTGAGGGTTCCAGGGGTGAAGTAGAGGAAGCATGAGGGTTAGCTATGTCTCCTCTTAAAGTATATTTTACTTATTCTGCCATATCACAGGCGATGCAGATGACATCTATACTTACGAAAAATTGTAGTGGTAAGAGCTTGAGTTGATGATGAGTGAAATGGGGGCTGTTGAGCAAGTTATCATCGTTCCCAGGATCATCTGATTCAAAGTTATTTTCAGTTAGAAGACATTCAGACATATTAAAAAGTGCTTGCAATAAATATTGGGGTAACATTGAACATGAACATATTTTGCTAGCTGTTAGGATTTGAAATGAATGATATTTTGCTGTGACCTAATTATGATATGCATGATGGGTACACAGATTCCCCATATTATGGTGATATTCAATAGTATGAAAAGGAAATCTTCTTTTAGAATTAGCAATATGTATGGATAAGGAATTTAGTTTTTACAGCATTGCATATTGAAGCATTGTGTTATAAGTTGATGCAACATGCCCTCATGATTCAAAAGTGATTGTGAATTCAAAATATTATAAACTAAAGCCTTGTTGTACCTTACAAATGATTGTGAATTCAAAATATTGTAGCGTAAAGACTTTTTTTTACCTTACAAAAGAGAAAGAGGAAGCATTGATTCTTATAAATGAAAGTCAGGATTTAGAATTGGAGTAATAAATGAGATCTGTGACATCTTATAGGATATTTGTTCACCCTTAAGGCATTAAAATTGTCTTGCATGAAGTGTCTTATCTTCCAGTTTTAAGTGTATCCAAATTGTTTGCATGCTGATAACAGTCCTTCCTTCAAAATTTGATGTTTTTTTAATGTATTCTTGATGCCGTCCATCTTTGATCACAAATATTTTGAAAGTACTATATACTGCACAGTCTATGATTCATATTAACCATAGTAGAATAGTGAAGGGTCTTATGCAAGGAAATATCTAGTGGTGTTCATACTTTGAAAAGCTGTCGAAAGCTTTGGTAATAAGTGGTGTGTTTGTGAGGGTAATTGGTGTTAATAGTGGTCTCATGAAAATGGAAGTATATAGAGACCTCAATTTTTGCAATAGTCATGTTCTTGAAAACTAATGTAACTCAAAAATGTGTTGCAGATAATTTAAGAAGTCTTTCAATCGGTTCTATCCGTATCTCTGAGGCCTTTTCCCAACTGGAACTCTATCTAGGGGTTGGCCATGGCAGTAGGGTCCCCTTAGCTAGTGAACTCCAGTGCCACTTCTTAGCCTTTATTGGCTTGCCCCTAACAAGCCGCTGGCAGAGGGCAACTCCAGTGCAGTGTTTCCATAGGCTCCTACGTAATGTTCGTACTGATTACCTGTACCTTATGTTCTTCTCTGCTACTTTTACCTCATGTTTCCTCCTAATACTCCTGCCTAAATGTACCTACCAACTGCTTCTGTCTATTACTCCTATCATTAAGACAGTACTAGTGAAAATTTCAGTATGCATGTACTAGAAATATATGATACTACAAAATACTTATTGTATAATTAGTTCTGTTAATAAAAACAGAAAATAACAAACTTTGAGTCCTAGTCCTGTCTAATGCAGTCTCCTCCTCTTGGGAAATATGTGCTCTTGATCTTATATATTATATTATACTTCTTGCTGTCTCCCGCATTAGTGAGGTAGCACAAGGAAACAGATGAAAGAATGGCCCAACCCACCCACATACATTTGTATACATACATGCACATATACATCCCTATACATTTCAACATATACATACATATACATGCACAGACATGTACATATATACACATGTACATATTCATATTTTCTGCCTTCATCCATTCCCGTCACCACTACACGACACATGAAATGGCACCCCCCTCCCCCTGCGCGAAAGCGAGGTAGCGCTAGGAAAAGACAACAAAGGCCACATTTGTTCACACTCGGTCTCTTGCTCTTGAATCTTCCAAAATAGTTCAGTTTCGTTCACATTAGATATCTTCCGAGGAGAATAACCGCTTTCTTCGATAATGTTTTTAAAGGTTCTCAGAAAATTTTCAGGAGCAATGACATCAGCAGGAACAGCTTCACAAGTCTTGATGTTGAGGTAAATGTAACATTTCCTAAGATTTGCCAACTAACCTGAATTTGTGTGAAATGTTATTGTTTCTCTTTCTACTACCAAGTATTACATATACTCTAGGTCTTTGTTTGTATCACAAGCATGCTGATGGGAACATTTTCAAGAGTTTGGTGTTCAATCCATGCATGTGCTCTACATGCATTTAATTTTCCCCATTATCATCTTCAGGAATACATGGTCTTAGATGAATGGATAATTATTCCACTATTGGCTCGTTCATTAATCTCTGCAGTAACACTGATAGTCTGTAAAATAAATTCACTGAGTCCAAGGGTGCACTTAATATCAGCTGGTCATACACCTCTTTCATAACATTTGAGCACATCCATCTTAACCTCATTGTTGATGCCTTACTCTTCTTAACACTACTGGTACCAGAGAACTTAAAAGACACTTTGATGGCATGATGCAAGGGACGAATCACATGTAATATGCAGTATACTGCTGAACAAATACTGAAGCACTCCTTGCTTCTCTCATGTTTATGGCAGCGCCATATCACTCCACTGCCAGCCCAGTGATGATTGCACGTTATTCTAAAAAGGCATAAATATAGTACTTGTAAATCAAGAGGTCCCTGTATCTTGTTTAATGTTGCCATAGTTTTGTATTTTCATGTGTGGAGAGAGAATGAAGAAACTTGATTATTTGTATTGATGAAATTGTGCTGCGCATTTGAAGTTAACTCAGCTATTGTATGTAAATGAAACTCTTTTGGTAGCTTAAATAAAGTAGGAGTTAGATTGGAAGATAGGTCTTTTTAAGAAGTTTGCAGGGGAGGATGTCAAAAGGAAAGACAAGTACATAAGATGGTTTGGGTTTTTTAAAGAACTGGTAACTAAGCAGGTACAGTGTAATATTTTGTTTGGCAAAGGTGTTAAAGTTGTTAATCAGTAAAAATATGTGGGAGTCAAGATCAGTGAGAAAAGCACAATAGTTAAAAGGCTGATTTTAGAAGTAAAATTATTTATGGGGGAAGAGTACTGTGGCGGTTGAGGAAAATTTAACTGTAGAATGTGCAAGAATTGCTTTCCTTCCTTTGACCTGCAAAAGACTCAATTCAGGTGCTTGAATTTTTAAAGACTGATATATACACCACTATTGACCATTCCTTAGTTAGTTGTATACTCAAAAGTTGTGGCAATACCCTCAGCAGCAGATAGACAAAGAAAGGCAATGTCATGCGGAAGGTTTAGGGCAACAATCTACTTACATAATGGCTTGATTTCAGGCCTGGTTGTATGGTTAGAAGACTAGTAAAATTATCATGCCTGTGTAATTGCCCTCAGTATTTTACTGTATCCATGATGGTTCACTGTACCCATGGAACTGCCCTCTGTACTTAGCTGTACCCATGTTCTTCATACTCACTACTTTTATACAAAATTATAATTTTGAAACATACCTTCCTACTCAAGCAACAGTAAGTGATTTTTAATGGAAAGTAATACCCTGCTATAAATGAATTCTGGTCTAGATTTCATGTATGCTGAGTTAAAGATGGGATATTTGCTCAAAAATTTCAGGTGTCCTTGAACTAGAAATGGGTGTAGTTTTGTTGGGCTTATTCTCTTTGTCTATTGAAAATGAATAGGTAGGATGTTTATAGCCACATTTTTTTTTTTTATTTGAGGCTGGAAAGGAAAGCAGGGAAAAGAATGGTGATTATATATATCTGGTGATGCTAACATCATTTAGAGTGAGCCTTTGTTGTAACTGTGTGATGTATTGTTGCATGTTTGTTCATGCATGGGTAGTGTTGGGTTGCTGCAATGTGATC
>JAUUEG010012245.1:0-12317 GCA_032361445.1 Panulirus gracilis | reverse complement strand
GTGTGGGTGGGTTGGGCCATTCTTTCGTCTGTTTCCTTGCGCTACCTCGCTGACGCGGGAGACGGCGACATAGGTTAGTAAAAAAATATAACTTGTAAGGAGGTTCTGCCACAAGCACCTTCCTAGAGGAATTGAAACTGTAAGGAAACACATTGAAAAGCCAAAGGTTCCAAAGATCAGAGGTAGAAGGGGGAAAAAAAATCCTCAGAGCTGATCGTGGCTATGCAGTAATTGTGCGACCCAATTTCTTTGTGAGTATTGGAGTGGTACATGTGAAGAAGTCTTGCCACATACGCCTCCCTAGAGAAACACAGAGGCACATGTGAGGAAGTCCTGCCACACGCGCATCCCTAGGAACACAGGAGTAGAAGTGAAGACGTCATGCCACATCCGCCTCCTTAGAGGAACACACGAGTACATGTAAGTACATCCTACCACATGCGCCTTCCTAGAGTAACACAGAGGTACAAGTAAGGATGTCTCGCTACATGCGCCTTGTGAGAATAAAGCAGGGGTACATGTTAGGACGTCCTGTCACATGTACCTCCCTAAGGTAACACAGGGGTACATGTGAGAACGTCTTCTACAAGCTCCTCCCGAAAGTAATACAGAGGTACATGTTTGGACGTCCTGCCACAGGCGCCTCCCTAGAGTAACACAGAGGACGTCCTGCCACAAGCATCTCCCTAGAGCAACAAAAGGGGTACATGTGTGGACGTATTGCCACATTCGCCTCCCTAGAGTAACACAGAGGTACATTCGATGACGTCCTGGTACATGTTCTTCCCTTGAGTAACACAGAGTTACATATGAGGAGTCCTAACACATGCTCCTCCCGAGAGTAACACAGGGGTAAATGTGCGGCAGTCATGCCACTTGGGCCTCCCTGGAGTAACACAGGGGAACATGTGACGATTTCCTGCCACATAAGCCTTTTTAGAGTGACACAGTGGCGCATATGAGAACGTCCTGCCACATGCACCTTCCTAGAGTAACACGGAGGTACATGTAAGGACTCCCTGCCACATAAGCCTCTCTAGAGTAAGACAGGGGTACATGTGAGGAAGTCCCACCACACATGTATCCCTAGAGAAACACAGGGTTACATGTGAGGACATCCTGCAACATGCTCCTCTCTAGAGCAACACAGCGGTACATTAAAGACGTCTTGACTCATGCGCCTCCATAGAGTAACACAGGGGTACATGTGGGGACATACTGCCTCATTTGCCTCCTTAGAATAACACAGGGCACATGTAAGGGCGACCTGCCACATGCGCCTCACTAGAGTAACACAGGGGTACAAGTGAGGACATCTTGCCACGTGCTCCTTGTGAATAGAACGTAGGGGCACATGTGACGACGTTCTGCCACATGTACCTCCCTAAAGCAACAGAGGGGTACATGTGAGAACGTCCTGTTACAGGCGCCTCCTTAGAGTACCGCAGGGGCACGTTAGGATATCCTGCCAAATGCAACTCCCCTAGAGTAACAGAGGTAAATGTGAGGACGCCCTGCCACAAGCATCACCCTACAGTAGCACAGGGGTATATGTGTAGACATCCTGCCAAAGGCGCCTTCCTAAAGTAACACAGAGGAACATGTGAGGACCTCCTGCAACATGCATCTTCCTAGAGTAACAGAAGGGTATATACGAGGACCTCATGCCACATGCGCCTCCTTAGAGTAACAGAGGGGCACATGTGAAGACGTCCTACCCCTTGCACATTCCTAGAGTAATATAGAATTACATTTGAGGACGTCCTGCCACATGCGCCTCTCTACATTAACACAGAGGTACGTGTGAGGATGTCCTGAACATGCACCTCCTTCGATGAACAAAGTGGCATATGTGAGGACATCCTGGCACATGTACCTCCCGAGAGTAACACGGATGTATACGTGAGGATGTACTGCCACAGGCGCCTCCCTAGAGTATCACGGAGGTCTACGTGATGAAGTGTTCCAAAATGCACCCCCCGAGAGTAACAGAGCGGCACATGTGAGGACGTCCTGCTACACACTCCTTACTAGAATAACACAGGGGTACATGTGAGAAAATCCTGCCGCATGCACCTCCTAAGAGTAACACAGGGTTACGTGTGAGGAGGTCCCCCAACGTGTCTCCCCAGAGTTACACGGGTATATATGAGTACCTCCTGCCACAAGCGCCTCCATAGAGTAATAGAGAAGCACATTTGAGGATGTGCTGCCATATGCGCCTCCCAAGAGTAACATAGAGATAAATATGAAGACATTCTTGACATACACCTCCTTAGAGTAACAAAGAGGTACGTGTTAGGACGTACTGCCAAATTTGCCTTCCTAGAGTAACACTGGGGCATATGTGAAGAATTCCTGCCATATGCGCTTCCTTTCAGTAACATAGGGGTACGTGTGAGAAAGTTCTACCACATGCGCCTCTCGAGAGCAGCAAAGAGGTAAATCTGGGTAAGTCCTGCGACATACACCAGCCTAGGGTAACACAGAGGTACGTGTGAAGACTTTCTTCAACATGCATCTTCCTTCCGTAACAGTGGCGCATGGGAGGACTTCCTGCCACATGCGCCTACTTTGAGTAACACAGAGGTACATTTGACGACGTTCTGCCACATACGACTCCTTAGAGTAACACAGAGGCGCATATGAGGACATCCTTACACATGAGCCTACCTAAAGTTACACAGAGGTACACGTAGAGCCACATTACGTGATGATATCCTGACTCATGCGCTCCCATAGAGTAACGCAGAGGTATATGTTAGGAAGTCTTGAAACAGGCGCTTCCTTAGAGTAACACAAGGCATATGTAAGGACGTTCTAGCACATGCGCCTCCCTAGAGTGACACGGGTAATTGTACAAGAAAAGCCTCCCTAGACTTACAGAGATACATTTAAAGACGTACTGCCACATGGGTCTCCCTAGAGTAACACAGGGGTACATTTTAGGGCGTACTTCCATATGCCCCTCTTCGAGTAACACAAATGTACTTGTGATGATGTCCTGCAACATGTCCCTCCCCAGAGTAACACATGGGTACATGTGGGGACGTCCTGCCACATATGCCTCCTTAGAATAACACAGTGGTACATATAAGGACATCCTGCCACATGCATCTCCTTAGAGTAACACAGGGGCACATGTTAAGACCTATGGCCACGGGTGCCTCCCTAGAGGAACACAGGAGTACATGTGAAAACATCCTGCCACATGTGTCTCTTTAGAGTAACACAGGCTTATGTAAGATGAGGTTGTGCCACATGCGCCTCTTTAGAGTAACACAGGGGTACATGTGAGGACGTCCTGCCAAATGCCCCTCCCTAGAGTATCACAGGGGTTCATGTGAGGACCTTATGCAACATGAACCTCCCCAGAGTAACGTAGGGTTTCATATGAGGACGTCCTGCCACATCCGCCTCCCCAGATCGACGCGAGGTTACATGTGAAGAGGTCCTGCCATATATATCTGCTGAGAGTATCACACGGGTTTATGTAAAGATGTCCTGCCAAACATGCCACACTAGAGTAACACAGGCGTACACGTGACGACCTTTTCCTACGTGCGCTTCATTAGAGCAACAGAGGGTACATGTGAAGACGTGTTGCCACATGCACCTCCTTAGAGTATTCCAGGGGCATATCTGAGGACGTCCTGCCACAGGCACCTCCCTAGAGCAACACAGGGGTGCATGTCGTAATATTATGTCAGATGCGCCTCCCTAGAGCAACACAGAGGTACATGCGAGGACGTCCTGCCAAATGCCTCTCCCTAGAGTAACACAGGGGTACATGTGAGGACCTTTTGCAATATGAACCTCCTTAGAGTAACGCAGGGGCACGTGTGAGGACGTCCTGACACATACGCCTCCTTAGAGTAATACAGGGGTCCATGTGACGAAGTCTTGCTACACACTCATCCGTAGAGAAACACTGGGTTACATTTGAGGACGTCCTACAACATGCAACTCCCTAGGACAACACAGCGGTACGCTGATTACGTCTTGCCAAATGCGTCTCCTTAGAGTAACACAGTGGCACATGTGAGAACGTCCCACCACTTGCGCCTCTCTAGAGTAACAAAGTATTAAATTTGGGGGACATCCTGCCGCATGCACCTCCATAGAGTAGGACAAGTGTACAAGTGAGGAAGTCTTGCTACGTGCGCCCTGTTAGAGTAACTTAGAGGCACATGTGAGGACCTCCTCACAACTGTACGACCCTAGAGTAAAGCAGGGGTACATGTGAGAATGTCCTGCCATATGTACCCCCATAGAGTAACATTGGGATACATTTGAGGACAATCTGCCATACACACCTCCCTAGAGTACCACAGACGCAAATGTGAGGACGCCCTGCCACATGCAGGAGTACTTGTGTGGACGTTCTGCTATAGGCGCCTCCCTAGAGTAACAAAGGGGTATATGTGAGGACTTCCTGCCAACTGCGCCTCCCTAGGGAAACAGAGAGGTACAAGAGAGGAGGTCCAACCACTTGCGCCTCCTTAGAGTAACATAGGGACACATGTGAGGACGTCCTACCGCATGCACTTCATTAGAGAAACACAAGGGTACATTTGAGGATGCCCTGCTACAGGTGCTTCCTAGAGTATAACAGAGGTAAATGTGAGGACGACAAACCAAATGCGCCTCTCTAGATTAACACAGGGGCACATGTGAGGACGTCTTGCCACGTGTACCTCCCCAGAGTAACACAGGAGTTTATGTGAGGAGGTTTTACCACATGCCCAAGATTAACACAGGGGTGCATATGAGGATGTCCTGCCACATACGCCTACATAGAGTGTTAAGGGGTACATGTGAGGAAGTCATACCGCACGCGCTTCCCCACAAAAATACAGGAGAACATGTGAGGAAGTCCTGCAACATGCACCTCCCTAGAATAACACAGTGGTACATTGATGACGTCTTGCCACATGCACCTCCCTAGAGTAACACAGGGGTACATGCGAAGACGTCCTGCCACATGTGCCTCTTTAGAATAACACAGGGGCACATGTGAGGACGTCCTGCCACTTGCGCCACCCTTGAGTAACACAGTGGTAAATATGATTACGTCTTGCCACTTGTGCTTCCCTAGAGTAACACAGTCGTACATATGAGGACGTCCGGCCACAAGCGCCTCCCTAGAGTAACGGAAGGACACATGTGGGGACGTCTTGCCACATGTACCTCCCTAAAGTAACAGGGGTACCTGTGAGTACGTTCGGCCACAGGCGCCTCCCTTGAGTACCAAATGGGCGCATGTAGGGACATCCTGCCACATGCACCTCTTTAGAGTAACACAGAGGTACATGTGATGACACCTTGCCACTAGCATCTTCCTAGAATCACACAAGGATACATGTATGGACGTCCTGTCACAGGCACCTCCCCAGAGTAACGCACATGAGGACTTCCTTCCACATGTGCATCCCTAGAGTAAAACAAGGGTACAAATGAGGACGTCCTGCCATATGCGCCTCCTTAGAGTAACACAGGGGCACATGTGAGGACGTCCAGCCACATGCGACTCCACAGAGTAAGGTAGGGGCAGTTGTGAGGAAGTCCTACCACATGTACGTCCCTATTAGAATAATACAAGGGCACATGTGAGGAAATCCTGCCACAAGCACTTCCCTAGAGTAACACAGATGCACATGTGAGGACGCCCTGCCACAAGAATTTCCCTAGAGTAACACAAGGGTACATATGTGGACTTTATGCAATAGGCGCTTCCTTCGAGTAACACAAAGGTACATGTGAGGACGTCTTGCCACATGCGCCTCCCTAAAGAAACAGAGAGGTATATGTGAAGACTTCCAGCCACATGCACCTCCATGGAGTAACACAGGGATACAAGTGAGGAGGTCCTGCCACATGCGCCTCCTTAGGACGTCCTACCGCATGCACCTCCTTAGAGAAACTTAAGGGTACATTTGAGGATGTCATGCCATAGGCAATTCCCTACAGTAAAGTAGAGGCACATGTGAATACGTCCTGCCACATGCTCCTCTCTAGAGTAACAGACGAGTAAATATGAGGAAGTCCTGCCACATGCGCCTCCTTAGAGTAACACAGGGGTTAATATGAGGACGTTTTACCACATGCGCCTCCCTAGATTAACACAGGGGTGCATCTGAGGACGTCCTGCCAAATAAGCCTTCTTAGAGTAAAACAAGGGTACATGCGAGGAAGTCCTGCCACACCCGCTTCCCTACAGTAACACAGGGTTACATGTAATGACCTCCTGCAACATGCACCTCCCTAGAATAAGACAGTCGTACATTGATGACGTCTTGCCACATGCGCCTCCTTAGAGTAACAAAGGGGTAACTTTGAGGACGCCCTGCCACATGTGCCTCCTTAGAATAACACAGGGTCATATGTGAGGACGTCCTGCCGCATTCGCCCCCTAGAGTAACATAGTGGTACAAGTGAGGACGCCTTGACATATGCTCCTTGTTAGAGTAACGTAAGGGAACATATATGGACGTCTTGCCACATTTACCTACCTAGAGTAACAGAGAGGTAGCTGCGAGAAGTTTTTACCACATGTACCTCCCTAGAATACCACAGGGGCACATTTGAGGACATCCTGCCACAAGCATTTCCCTATTGTAACATATGGGTACATGTGTGGACGTCCTGCCACAGGCTCCTCCCTACAGTAAAACAGAGGTACAAGTGACGACGTCATGCCACATGCGCCTCCCTAAAGTAACACAGGGAGACATCTGAGGATATCCTGCACACGCACCTCCCTAGAGTAATACAGATGTACATGTAATGACGCCCTGCCACAGATATCTCCCTAGAAGAACACTTGTGTAGATGTGACGACGTACGGTCAAATGCGCCTCCTTAGATTAACACAAGGGCACATGTGAGGACGTCCTTCCACATGCGCCTCCCTAGAATAACACAGTGGTACACATTAGGACGTCATTCCACATGCGCGTCATTATAGCAACACAGGGGTGCATATGAGGATATCCAGCCACATACGCCTCCTTAAAGTAACACAGACGTACATATGCTGAAGTCCTGCTACACTCGCTTCCCTAGAGAAACACATTTGAGGACGTCCTGCAACACGCATCTCAATGGAATACACATTGGTGTATTGATGATATCTTGCCACATGCACCTCCCTAGAGTAACACAGGGGTACATGAGAGGACGCCCTCCCACATGTACCTCCTGAGAATAACACAGGGGAATATGTGAGGATGTCCTGCCACTTGCGTCTCCCTTGAGTAACACAGTGGTACATGTGAAGACGTCCTGCAATATGCACCTCTCTAGAATACATAGTGGTACATTGATGACATCTTGCCATATGCATCTACTTAGAGTATCACAGGAGTACAAGTGAGAACATCCTGCAACATGGACCTCCATGGAAAACACAGTGGTTTATTGATGACATCTTGTCACATGCACCTCCCAAAAGTAACACAGTGGTACGAATGGGGCCGTCTTGCCACATGGGCCCTTTTAAAGTAACGTAGGGACACATATGAGGACGTCCTACCACATATATGTCCCTAGTGTAAAATAGGGGTACATGTGAGAATCCCCTGCCACTTGCACCTCCTTAGAGTAACACAGGGGCACATGTGAAGACATCCTCTAAGGAGGCGCCTCCCTAGAGTATCAATAGGGTGCAAGTGAGGACGTCTTGCCACATGGGCCTTGTTAGAGTAACTTAGGGACACATGTGAGGACGTCCTACCACATATACGTAACACAGGGGTACATGTGAGAATGTTCAGCCACTGACGCCTCCTTAGAGTAACTTAGGGGGACACGTGAGGACAGCCTGCAACATGCACGTCCTTAGAATACACAGTGGTACATTGATGACATCTTACCACATGCACTTCTCTACAGTAATACAGTGGTGCATATGAGGACGTCCTGCCACATGTACCTACCTAGAATAACACAGGGGTACCTGTGAAAACGTTCTGCCACAGGCACCTCCCTAGAGTACCACAGAGACATATGTGATTACGTCCTGCCACATGTACCTCCCTAGAGTAATACAAAGGTACATATGTGGACGTCTTGTCACAGAGGCCTCCCTAGAGTAAAGCAGTGGTACAAGTGCGGACGTCATGCCTCATGCGCCTCTCTCTTAGTAACACAATGGTATATGTGAGGACTACCTGCTACATGCTACTCCCGAGAGTAATACAAGGGTATATATAAGGATGTCTTGTTGCACGCGCGTTCTAGAGGAACACAATGGTACATATGAGAACATCCTGCCACATGCATCCATTTAGAGTAACACAGGCTTACGTATAAGAAATTCCTCCCACATGTGCCTCCTTAGAGTAAAGCAAGGGTATATGTGAGGACGTCCTGCCACATGAACCTACCCAGAGTTACACAGAGGTATATGTAAGGACGTAGTGCCACCTAGAGTTACAACACAGGCGCCAACGGCAGGGCATTCTCACATGTACCCCTGTTTTACGGGAAGGACGTTGTGCCACATGCACCTCACTAGCGTAACACGGGATTTTGTGAAGATGTCCTGCCTCATGCGGCCCCTAGATTAATACAGACGTGTATGTGAGGATGTCCCGCCAAAGGCGCCTCCCTGGAGTAACACAGGGGTATTTGTGTGGACGTTCAAGCACATGCGACTCCCTAGAGTAACACATTGGTAAATGTGAGGATGTCGTATAACAAACGCCTCCCTTGATCACCTCAGAGGTATATTTGAGAACGTATTGCCACATGCGTCTCCCTAGAGTTACACAGTGGTACATTTGAGGGCGTAATACCACATGCAGCTCTTTGAATAACACAGAAGTGCATATGAGGACATCCTGCCATATACGCCTCCCTAGAGTAACACGGGGGTAAATGTGAGGACGTACTGCCACATACGCCTCCCTAGAGTAACACAGGGAATATGTGATTGAGTACTATCACATGCACCTCCCTAGAGTGACGCAGAGGTACATGTAAGGACGTCCTGCCATATGCGCCCTCCAAGAGTAGGACAGGGGTACATGTGAGGATGTCGTGCCACATGCGCCTCTCTAGAGTACCACATGGGCACATGCCAGGTGCTCCTCCGTAGAGTAACACAGAGGCATGTATGAGTTCATCCGGCCACATAAGTCTCGCTAGAGTACGAAAACTAAACTTATGAATAAAGAGTTTGCCAGAATTTGATAAAGGCTCCCTCATCCTAACACCAGCAGCCTTCCCACATTCCTCCCTAACGGAAGACCTTCTTGGTCTAAGGTCGCCACACAATTTAACAGCCTCGAGGAAATATGATCCAAAGCACCCATGAGTTTTTTTGCGTCTCTAAAGGGAGTCCTACCCTGAACTGGCTAAATCCCTCTATTCCCATACATTATCAGTACTTCCATTCGTCAGACACAGTACCCTAATGACAGGAAGACATTTCATGTCTCTCCAATATAGACGTTAAAAGATCCAAAATCAAACTGATAACTGGAGCTCATAGCTTCAGCCAGAACCGCAAGTAGACAAGATGAAGATTTGGTGCTAACTCTAAGTCCCAGATACATGTGCAGCTTTTATTGACTTTCACCTGTTCAGAAATTTGAAAACCTTTAACAGTCACTTCCTATGAATTCTGCCATAACTTAAAGAAACAAGACTCCTTGGCTTACCCCTTAACGGCCCTCTACTAAGTTAGCAGTACAATATAGAGCTTTCAGCCTTGGACTGAGGACGCTTCTTATCCTATTGCTTTTAAACTTATATGAAGTATGGACTGAGGACACGTCTTATCCTTAAACTTTTAAACTTCTTATGCGAGCTGTGTTAGGTTCTCCTCTACTGAAGGGCCATCTCTAACTATATAGCCTCTCACTTCTGGTGACCAAAATGGAGCGGAGATGGGACCGTTGTACTTCTTTAAGTAAGTTTCAAGCACCAGTGTAGATACCTATGGTGTGCCATATAAGAGAATATCTGTTTAGTGCTCTATATCTTTCTATAGAAACAGACAAAAAAATAATGCTGTTATACTGACCATATTTTGAAACAAAGCTAAGCACTGAAAAGAGAATGATATCAGCTATTTCCTTGAGTGTTGGAAACCTGACTCTTAAATGTGCTACAAGTCGAGCCTTATTGAGAGGAACACAAGCAGACAGTTCACAAGAGCAAAGGCCGAAATAATAACTGTAGAATGGACAGAGGGCAAACGGGAAGGAATGGTGAAAGAGAAGTGATAGCTGAGGATTTATAAGTCTTTGGTCTCGCTCTGTGTAGGAATGAAATGGACGAATTACTATCCCAAATATGGAAAGTGTATTTCATGCTGGGAAGAATATGACCCTTCAGGTATGGATCAAATGCTCATGAGAGAAATAATCATGGCACCTTTATAAGATCCCTGGCTTTTAGGAAGTTTATCTTGTCACGCTCATTGCGTGGGGTTTCCATTACAGATAGAAGGATGTGGTTATGCCTATAATTTTTATATCATTGAGAAGTAACGGTGGGAAACGTGGGAAATCTATAAAGATATGTAAAGAGAAGCAAAGATTATGTAACAGTTAGGTTAATCTGGTTACTGGTTCCCGACTCAGATATGCTGCGAAAATCCGAATTTCGAAAGGATATATGTTCAAAGCAAGAAAAATAGAGCGAGAGAGACTGAAGAACGTAGCTGTAGGAAAGTTGAGACATGTGAATTAAAAAGGATTAAATGGATGAAGTAAGATAGTCGCTAATAAAGAGAAAAGAGATAATAAGTGAGGGGATAGAACCCTGAGGATATCACAATTGTTAAAAAGGAGAGTGTACTCCAACAATGACTAACGGAATAGACTATTTAAGGAGAACACCGTGTGTTTGAGTATAGAAAAATGCAAAAAAGACAGAGAAAGGGACTTTAGAAGGCAAAGACTTATGCAAAAACCTTATCAGATGCCAGAGTAGGGTCACATGAGAGAAGACTACCAGTAGATTGTAAGTGGGTGAAAGCAAAGGAGTGTTTCAAAAACTTTGGAAATCGCCGAAGTGAGAGAAATGGGTCAATAAGACCGGTTAGATAAGAGATAAGACCGGTTTTTTCTTAGGGGTAGGCTGTATCAAGGCAGTCTTAGAAAAAGAGGAAAATCTACATTTTAAGACAGAGACGAAATAAGCTTGCTAGGATCGAAACTAGTTAGGAGACATGCTCCTCTATGAAGAGGGAAGGTATGCTTTGCTCACTTGTAACAGAAGGCGTACTTGGAAGACCAAGCTCGAAGAAAATAAAGGAAAGATATCGATTCAACTGAAGATGTGGCAGAGTAGATCCTGAATCATTCAAAGTACAGTAGGAAAACAAGGTGCAGAAAAGAGCGACTTTGACTGTATCAGGGGAATATATACTGAGTTAGAGAAGTTGCCGAAGATTTCTTCTTTTTCGGGTTAAGAGCCAGAGAGATTCGTCTGTGAAGATCATATCGTAACAAAATCTTTTTATGAGGGGTATTTGACATTATGAATAACAGCTTTGCTATGATTTCGAACAGAAGTGAAGGAAAAGAGCAGCAGGGGAAAGAGTGAATTTCATGGCTCCCTACGGTCTGTCTATTACTCACTTGTTTTCCTTAGCCCTTTGTAATCCTCCTAAGACAGTGGGTACGATTGTAATACGTTCGGCAAGGGTTTTAAAAACCACAGACTCCGACTCCCGGAAGAATTTAATCCACACTCTTCCCCAAGGTGGCATTGTGATCCTGCAAAGTTTAAGAAACAAGTGAAATAAGTGTTCATAAAGTTGTACTAACATATAATGATAAGTCTCAGACAGTTTTACGTTCAGTTCCTTACCTGTCGAAGGTATTGACGAACTCCTCAATGGTCTCAGGTCGTGGTGGGTACTTGGGTAGTGTGAGGGCGGCGGTGAGGTTTCCTCGGTACACTGTCCCTATGATGAAAGCAAACACCAGCCAGGCTGCCACAAGCACCCTTATTGTGCTATTGCTAGGAAGTTTCTTCGTAAGACTTTGAGCTAAAAATGTTGCTAGGACTACTTGAACTGCTTTACCAGCATCCATTTTATCTCCTTGGTGGACGAGCTCCTCCACGACACATAACTTGAGGAAACAATGGCTGGATAACTGAATTACCAATTTCATTATAACTTTCATCAATTTATACATCAATTATTAAGGATCATTACTGTACATTTTCATGTTAACTATTTACATATCATTACTGTTTATTCTTCACCTACAATATTTTTCTAACGTTAATACATAAACACATAACCTTTTTCAGTTACTTTCTTGAAATACATATACGTATATTTCAATACTATT
>JAUUEG010012135.1:0-10392 GCA_032361445.1 Panulirus gracilis | reverse complement strand
CACAGTTTTGTTTATCTTCATCTGCTTTTTTGCATTCAGTTTCTCAACGAATTTCTCTACAGACATCTCTTTTCCAAGCTCACTTACCTTTACACCCTCATCTCACCCATACTATTTCCTCTTTTCCAAAAACCTGTACAAGTCCTTACCCTCACCTCCACCAGGTAATGATCAGACATTTTACTAGCTGCCTATCTCAAGCACATTCACATCCAAGTGTTTCCCTAATGCCCACCTATCAGTTTGTGTGTAATCTAATAATGACTGCTGACTATCTTGACTATCTTTCCTACTCACCTTTGTACTTGGGGATAGTCCCTCTTTTTAAACCAGGTATTCCTAATTTCCAATCCTTTTTCAGCACACAGCTCCATAAGGATTTCACTATTTCCATTTACCTTACTGCCCTCCAATTATATCCTCATCAACCACATTACTCACCTTTTCATTTAAATCAACCATCACTATTACCTGTTCTCTTGCATCAAAACTACTGGCTTACTTGCTTAGTTGCTCCCAAAACACTTGCCTTTCTTGATCTTTCTTCTTATGGCCTGGTGCATAAGCACTAATAATGACCCCTTTCATGCAATCCACTTTCATTTTCACCCACATCTGTCTAGAGCTACTTCTGTACACTCACACATTCCGACAACTGCTTTAGCAGCAGTGCTACCCCTTCCTTAGCTTTTGCCCTCACACCAGGTCCTGATTTTACTCCTAAGACATATTCAAATAATTCTTCCTCTTTAACCTTGAGCTTTGTTTCACTTAGAGGAAGAACACTCAGGTTCCTTTCATCAAACATAACACCTGTCTCCCCTTTCTTCTCATTACACTGAAATATGTTCAGACACCCCAGCTTGAGCCTTCAAGAAGGATGAGCACTTCCAGCTTGGATCCATCTGTTTCATCTTTTAGAAACCGAAATACAACTTAATGTATGGAAAAGTTTAGGGTGTAGTGTTAGGAACAGTGCATGGAATGCCACCATAAGCATATATGGATATACATATGTACTGCAGCAGCAGCAAATAATAGAAGTACTGAGGCATATGTGCTGCAGCTGCAGTGAAAAATAAAAAATTACCTGGGCATGTATACCTCACCCGCAGGGAGTAGGTTAATGATTTCTTCACAGTACTGCACTCTTCCTTGTTAAGTACATTTTTTGGCACTCATTATTCTGTGAGTGCAAGCTGTGTCATGCCTAGGACACTATAAAGCACCCTGCACTACATTGTAATACAGTGAATGTGAATGCTGCACCACATGCAGCATATGGCACCATGCCTTGCATTCTCTTACATATCCAGCACTGTGTGATATTCATCATATACCACACTAAGGATATGCTTTACATAACACCCAAGCACATTTTTCAGCACCCAGTACCTTCTACCATGCTGAGCACATACTTTTACACTCTTTAGTATCTAGCACTCATTGGCAGTTAGAACAGATTGTCACACTCTAGGATATTGCTGTGCCCAACACCTTATACCATATTAATCACACTTCATGCTTGTGGCAGCCAATATGGACTACCACACATGGGACATAAGCACACCAAATACATTCCATGCACTGTGTTGCAGCTTAAGCACACTTTTCCACTTCCTGTATACAGAATGCTATACCAGACTGAAGATGTGTTTGTGAACCCATCATAATACCACACCCAGTACACTATCCCACTTGGTATTGTGTTACATTTCCAGCACACTTATCCAGCAGTTTGTAAGATACTTAAACTACAATATCACAATGAGGATCCTGCACTTTACATAGTACATTATGTTACATATCGCACACTGTATCATAGGTAGCACAATGTACCACACCTAACCTGGTTTACTACACTGGTCATTTTGCACAGTGAATCCAGGCCTTTGTACAAAAGAAAAATACCATACTAGAACTAGCAAACTCTCTCTTTGTACCCTCTACCACATTCATCTTGCCATAGCCATTATAGTATATTTTCAAATTTATTGAACCACATTCTAGTATACGCAGCACTGTGCACTGCACCATAATACCACATCCAGTAAACCTTTTTAAGTCTAGCATGCAGTACCACAGTATATACTCATCTCGACACCCAGCACACTTATCCAGAATTAGTGCAGTGTAGCAGACTACCAAACCCAACAAATTATATTACACTCTTAATCCTTCTTTGGATTATACCTGCTCTACATTATATTCACTGCAAATTGAAATAATGAAGTAATCCTACGTATTGCTTAATATTACATTCATTTTTGGCAGCATATTAACCCAATTTCTTTTCTTTCCATTTTTAAATCTGCATTGCATCTATTTATAGTTCTCAAGTAGTAGAGCACTTTCCTTTTAACAGTATGTACATTCTGGTGATGTCATTCTTCCTTGATCACAGGTAGATGAGTTCACTTGTGAAAAGGAGGGTGAAGGTGGTGGTGAGAAAGAAAAGGAAGGACGACTTGAGGGATCCACTGACTGGGATGGAGATGCGGTCATGGCATCCAGACAGGGGCATACCACTCCTAGGTACTGTGTTTTAGCAAGATAGGCAGTGTTACAATAGGGAACTTGTTTCTTTCTTCCTTTTGTACACTGATTTGACTTTTTTTCACTCCATGCACATAAGTAAGAATTTCGATTGTTCTGATTTCCCATACCATTTTTGTGAACATTAGATATGTCCCACCTGTATCAGATATGTACATAGTGTATTTGCAAGGAAGCTAAATAATAAGGCATTACAGGGGAGCTGGTGGTGATGACAACAAGAATAGAAAGCCCCTGGCAGTTCTAAGGTTATCCTCTGTGGACACTGCAGTGGATGATGTAGACATGAATGTTGAGCCTGCTAGCAAAAGAGAAGACCAGGTAAGGAACTTGTGAGCCTATGTAGGATGGCATGACCAAGATCTTGCAGCATTAGATTGTCCATTTGGAAGTTTATAGGTTTTAATGTATGTATTATCATTAGACATTAGATAAAGGCATATATGTGAAGGTTCAAAACAACAGAAGTGTCATGTTATATGTAAGATAAATGTAGATTTTGAAGAATGAAAACTTTCTCTAAGGCAGTCCAGTGACCTTTAGAGAATGAATTGAATCCTTAGGGTTTAGGACCCTTTTTTAGGGGAAACAGCCTGCTTGCTGGATCTCAGGTATACCCCTGACCAATCACTGATCTTGCCTTTGCATTGGCTTCATCATCCCACTTATTGCCACTGTCAGTACTGACGGTCCAACTCGCTATTCTTGGATCATGAGTATTAACCTGATGGTGGTCACTGTCAATTAAGAGAGGATTTTTGAATGAATAGAGGGTAAGAAAAAACAGCCTAGAGAAATGTTCTTCGGAAAATACCCTGGGGAGGAGAGTTTTTCATTTTTCAAAATTTACATTTTTCTCGAGGTCAAAAAGTCCCAAAAGCTTAAGAGCATACCATCATGAAGGAAATAGGTTAGAGAAAAACTTTCAGATTGGAGGATAAACAAAGGCATAAAAGAGTGACCATAAGCATTGCTCTGTGGCATACCAAGATCCACATGTCTCAAAGGTAGCATCCCACTGCCACATAAGGTAGGTTGTCTATGTTTATAGGTTCAGATTTCTGAATAGGCCGGCAAAGTTTTAACATAGGTGGCAGCTCAAGGTGGATAGCAAATTTTTAAAATTATGAATTGTGTCTTATTTAGTTATCTGTTAAAGATAATGGTCTGTAAGCTGGTAAACTAACAGGATTAGAACTCAACACTTGATCTGCTCAGTTATAGTAAGGTAGTTTTGGTATGGATGGGATAGCTTTGAAAAATTGGCCCAGGAGCATCCAAGAGAGTTAATCGTGGCCCTTCGTGATTAAACTAAAGTGTCACCTTATGAATGTGTTCAAGGAATACTAAAGACCCCTTTTCAGCCTCCTTCAAAAAAAGGTATCTCAGGAAGGCTGAGCTATCCTTCTAAAACCATATGCTTTAGCAAATAGGCAAGTTTTGGCCAAAATGTTTTATTCATAATCCATGAAAAGATGTTCCTTGCTTAGAGGAGTTTTAAGCTCCCTGGACAAACCTCTAGATACTCCTCTTGATAGTCTTTTTGGTGATCTTTACAAAGTCTTTAAGATTCGTATTTTCAAAGAAAAAAAAAAGAATGTAGCCATATGTTGAAATTTACTTAGTCTCATTTCATTCCAATAATTTTGTTTTGGATTTATCTTGCCCACGACATGTCATCATTAAAAATGAAGTTCTTTTGTGTGAATGTTGTATGTATCTCACTAATTGTTTTCCCTGGGCCCAGGGCAGCAAGGAAGAGAATTCTCATTTAAGACATTGAAGAATTGAATTGCTAAAAAATTACCTCTAATTGAAGCTCTAGGAATAGAAGTTTTGACAACACCCACTTGGGCTGTGGTGGAGAAGCAGTCAGTCTCCTCAAAAAGGAAGATTGGAGAACTTATCCCAAGAGACTTATACCAAAACCCTTTAAAAGCACACTTGTAGAAGGTACTAGCATCACTAACTTTGTTTTTGATAGAAAAGGGCTGGAGAACTCCAAACAAACAACTTCTGAAAACTGAAGAAGCATGATTTTCAAGAAAAGAATTAAAGTTTCTGGACTGAATGTTATTGTCTTTTAGTAGAGGGATGGATATTATGGAGAGTGTCGTCTTGAACTCTCTTCAAATCTCTGACTCTAAAAGCGTTTGAGATAATCCATGTGTAAATTCTAGAACCCAGAGCTTCGATATTGGGTCTTGAGACAAGGTTGAGTGGTCTTGAAAAACTTGAGACAACGTAGGGTGAGTTGCATCGCTGAATAAGTTTCTGGCTCCAAGGTTTTGTCTTACAGAATCACTATACCCCAAAACCAATTAGTTTGGGAAGAACCTGATCCCAGAAAATTTGTTGGGGAAAAAGATGAACTTAGCTCCAGTAAAACCAGTCCACATTCAGCATTTGTTGCCACTGCATCTGTGTTGAACATTGGAGAGACATAAGCCATAATAAAGCATTTTCTTTGGTGACAAAGAGATGCCTCAGAGCAACCAATCCTAATGAAAGAATCTAAATGGATGCATCTTTCCCCAAAGACATTTCTGTCATTATGGATATTGATTACAACTTGATACCTGCCTAGATATTGGAAAAATTTTGAAGATGGGAAGCCTGGAGAAAGAGGTTCTTGTACAATGTAGGGTAAGAAAATTTTATATTATCTCTGAGGAAGGAATCTGAATGAACATTTATTTATCAGACATTTGATATCCATAGTGTCGTTCATCAGAAAATATAAATCTAGCTCCCCAAACTCAGGATGTTTTTGGAAATGATGAACCATGGAACTACCCTCTCCTTCATGTTAATATGCAAGGAGCTGTTTTTTCTCCCAAAAGCCTTTACATGAATGGCTTATTAAGAAATGGAAACCATCTAAATCATTCAAGACATCCTTCCAGACCATGAGAGAGGTTGGTAGGGCTGTTCAAGAAATAGGCCTTTGACAGTTTCTTGTATCTGTCCACAAGGAAATAAAAAAGTACCTGGAGCAATCAATGTGTTTTAAATGTCTCTATGTACTGATGGAAGAACTTTGTTTGCCCAGATGTCACTGTCTTGGCATGCAGCTTTGCCATGTTAAACTTTCTCAACAGTGTTCTTGTTAATTTTGAGACACCATTGATTGGAAATAAAGTGTTAAGGCAGCTATTGTGTAATCCAAGGATTTTTCCCAAAAGACAGAAATAACCTGTTTTAGAGCCCTTATTAATTTTGAAACAAATAAAAGCCCTGACTGGAAGTAAAGGGAGCTGTTCATGTTGATGATTATTGAAAAGTATTAGTAACTAGATCTTAAGCTTCATAAAAAATTAGCTTTAGAAGCAGGGAGGTTGAACTCTTATCAATGCATGTTGGGTTATGTGCATGCTGAATGTCATCACTTTGAAGTACCAAGATTAGGCTTCTGTCTTGAAAGCCAAAACATTCCTTTTCAGGAGTGCATCAGGATGTCCCAGTAAGCAACCTTAACTCCAGTCTCCTTACCTATTTATGTAACCTTAAGGACAGCCAGATACTCTGCAAGGTGGTCATCTTGAATATGTGCTTTAACAGGGACAGTTCTAAATACGATTACAAGAATAGATCCAAACACAGTCTTTCTCTGAATTCCTCTTCATGAGAGGAAAGTGTGTTGATAGATACCACTAGCCCTATAGCAGATTGTTAAATATTAACTGAATGTTTAATTTTGCTTTTTTCTATACTTGATCACTTTTGATGAGGTTGTATGATGGGGAATACTGTCTCCTTAAAGAACTTCTTACTCAAAAGAGTCTGCATTTCTCTGCAACTAGAAGTTTTACAGCCTTGGATGCAGGAGCCCTCGCAAGTTTCCTAGGTAACACCAGGTCTCGTAATAGATATTGGTCGTGGAGAAATTAAGGAATAGAGTGAATTGGAACTATGTGGTATACTGGTATAATACTTGCTGTCAGTGGGCGAAATTGGGGCATGTGAAATTTCTGGGGTAAACCATGGAAAGGTCTGTGGGTCCTGGATGTGGACAGGGAACTGTGGTTTCGGAACATTACACATGTTTGATTTCCTAGCCCTACCTTAATGACACAGGAGGTGGAGATGCTGTTTCCTGTGGGGCGGGTTGGTGCCAGGAATAGATGAAGTCAAGCGAGTATGAATATGTATATGTGCATATATGAGTATGTCTGTGTATGCGTATATATATGTATGTATATGTTTATATATTGATATGTATATGTATGTGTATGGGTGTGTATGTATATATGTGTGCATATGAGTGGATGAGTCTTTCTTCGTCTGTTTCCTGGCACTATCTCGCTGACACAGGAAACAGCAATAAAAAACAGGAGGAGAGGATTTCCAGTGGGGGGCTAGAAATCCTCCCCTCCCGTTTTTAATTTTCCAAAGGAAGAAACAGAGAAGGTGGCCATGTGAGGATATTCCCTCTTTGGCTCAATCCTCTTTTCTTAACACTACCTCACTGATGCGGGTTATGGTGAATATGTCAATTGACTGAACCATGGCTTGTGAAGTGTCTGGGGTAAACCATGGAAAGGTCTGTGGTGCCTGGATGTGGATAGGGAGCTGTGGTTTTGGTGCATTACACATGATAGCTAGAGACTGAGTGTAAATGAATGTGGCCTTTTTTGTCTTTTCCTGATGGTACCTCGCTGAAGGGGGGGATGCTATTTCCTGTGTGGCGGGGCAGCAGCAGGAATGGACGAAGGCAAGCAAGTATGAATATGTACATGTGTATATTTGTATATGTCTGTGTATGTATATGTTGATTTGTATAAGTATGTGTATGTGCGTGTATAGGTGTTTATGTATATATTTGTGTATATGAGTGAATGGGCCATTTTACATTAACTGGTCGTAAACATTGAACATAGAAAAGAAAGTGTCAGTGAATAACAGAACATTATATCCTTAGCTAGCCACCCTGGTGCCAAACTGAAAAAAGCAGTAAATTCAGGGAGTTTGAATTTTGTCTATAGAGGAGTTGCTATAAAAGTTTGCTTGAATATTAGAATTGAATGGTTCATGCATTAATGAATTAGCAGTATTAAAGTGTATTTTGATATGTTGTCAAATGGTGGAAATTGAAGGTTTACATTAAAATTGAAAAGAGAGCATTCCAGTATTTGATATTGCTAAATCCATGGCATGATATTGTTGGCAGGGTGAAGTGTGCTGGAAAAGTGATGATGTTTGAGATGGAAGAGTACATTGGAGATGAATTAGGTAACAAGGGAGGAAGGATGCTGAAGGAATGATTTGTTAGAGAGAGAGAGAGAGGAAGGTCTTAGAGGGAGAGAAGGGTGATTGTAGGAAGGTTGATGTTTGGGAAAGTGGAGGATGTTGGGAAGGAATAGTGCTTATGAAAAGATTTTGGCTTGATGGCAGGGTGAGTATATATATTACTCACAAAGAAAAGGACTAAAGATAGAGGAAAGAGTTTGTTGCAAAGGGAAGAAGGGAGAAAGGTGTTTAGGTGGGTGGAGATTTGGGGAGGGAGGAGAGTGTTGAGGAAGCAGCAGATTGTATTACTGTGTAACTATAGAGATCATTGGCAGTCATGGGGATTACATTCCTGGGAGACCCTGTGTTTGGCATAACCATGGTTGGTGATTTAGTAGCTTCATACGAAATATTGGATTTGGGGAAGTGACCCTTGAGAAAATTACTTAAGTCCTATTATGAACACTTAAAGATTAAGAATTAGCACATTATACCTCAGAGACAACATGTTTATCTTATGAAGGTGTAAAGAAACAGTGTACAATACAATGCAGAAATGTAATAAAGAAACATTATTGTAGGAATGATGATATGTAACACTTGATGCTGTATGCTTGGCTTCTATGCTCCAACAAAGTAGCCAGCAAGCTAAGCCTGAGAAAAGGCAGCCTAATTTTTCTTTATGGTTCACATTCTTGACTTGTTAACACCCATTTCCTCCTATTAGACACTGAACTTTCACCTCATGAGGTGATCAATTAAGTCCACTTTTTGCTGTCATTACTATGTCGATCCTTAGAGGCCATGTTTAAGGAAAAAAAGTTGCGGTAAAAATTTTGTACTGCATTAAGATCACTTCTGCAGTTCATCTTTAGACAAAAGTCACTGTACGATAGAATGACGGCAGAGTATGGGTGATGATGCTTGGGTGACTTGCTGTACATATTTTCATGCTGTCACTGAGCTGGACCGCTCCAGGCTTGACTAAAAGTAGCCTGTGGCTGCCTTAATACTCTCCCAGTGGGCAGGAAAAATATTCCACGTACTCTGAAGTCTATGCCATTGTAGGGAAAATGGTGTATGTTATCTTAGGCATTATACTCCAAACTGCAGTTATTAACAGCTCAATAAGCTAGGGACCTGCGTATTGTTTATAATCACACTAGATGTAAAAGTTGTTTGACCTGCATGCTCATTATTCTTTATCTAATGCTTATCAAGATATAGCGTACTTTTTTTTATTTTACATTAAGGAATGTCTTACCTAATTTATAAACTAATGATATGGGCAAAGATCACAATGTAAATGCATAATTATTGCTCATAATTATGTTGGATATGTAAATATGTGATGTGCATGCTTGTGATTTATTTTTGTCACCTTATTAAAATACAGAGTGCTTTGTATTTTACTTTGATATTTATACAGTTCCTTTCATAAATGTCTTACTGTAAACTAATGGTATGGGAAATGATCACAATATACATTTGTAATTATTGATAATATTTATTCTGCACATAATTGTTGTTCAACTTGCATCCTTATCATTCATTATTTTACACTTGTGAAGATACACGGTACATTTTACTTCGTATATATTTATATAAAATCCCCTTCAGAAGTATGTCACTCATTTACTATATATTTTTGCTTGATACATTGGAGGCTCCGGTCATGGACAAAAGTCCACCTCGAGGCCAAGACTGGGCCTTAATTGAAATAAAGAGAGGTTAATGAAAGGAAAAAATAAAAATTAAGTGGATGTACAAAATTTGAAGAAAGTGAAAAACTTTTCTTTTATAATGTGCCAAGTCAGTTATTGGGAAAAACAAGAGAGGGAAGAGAGTTGTACATCTTTGATGTGTAGGGTTCAAAACAGTTATCAAAACAGCTCACCCTTGAGTTGCCAATGGCCACATAGTAATCATGTAACAAAGCAAGTTTCCGTGCATTGTGTATTCTAGCTAGTGGTGGTGGCACACAAGGAGCCAAATCTTAGGAGCAGACACCAAAGTAATACCCATAGAAGAGGGAAAGTGAACCAACATTGTGTGGCACAATGCAAGCAGGTCAAGTTTTGATGTAAGCCTGGGAGAGTTTATAAGTTGGACTGCCTTTGACTCACAACTGTCAAGTAAGGATGCAAAGTTAGAACCACACAAGGAGCAGTATTCCATATCAAGACAAATCAATCCTTTGTATAAAAGAAGCTGATAGGAAGAAAATGAATTTTGACATCTAAACAGGACTCCCAGTTTTTTAGGGGCAGACATAGCTTTTCGATAATGTTGGGTTTCCAAGAAAGGGTGGATGTAACTGTAATACCAATTACTTACTCTGAGTCAAGGGGTTGAATTACAGAACTATTAAAGGAGAGAGGAAAGTTGGGAACATTTTCAGTGGCAAGATGGATAGGAAATGGGTCGTGGAGGCATTAAACTTAACTGAGTTTATTGAGGAAGTTGTGTTGAGATGAGATGTAGGTCAAGTGAGAGAAGAAGGAGCAGAATTGAAGGATGTGAAGGAATCCAATGTTGATTCATCAGCATACAAGTACATTTGGTAAAGAGGAGAAAAAGTGTTGAAGATAGGTTAGAATCTTGGGA
>JAUUEG010012134.1:1552-18272 GCA_032361445.1 Panulirus gracilis | reverse complement strand
CAAGGTTTCATTGATTTTTGTAATCAGTAACCTGTCCTTCTTAAAGAAGAATAATGCAGCTTGCATTGTTTCTTTTTCAGACTCAAGCCAAAATGACTTCATGTCCATTTGAGTACCTTTCATGCTTCCTTTATGATTTCCATGGCAGTATACTTTCTTCATACTACATGGACTGCAAGGTGTTTTTTCTCAACTGTTTCCTGCCAGCTCATGAGCTCGAGGGAGTGATGGGTGGGGAGGAGCTTTCTGCTTTGCTATCCTTTTCTCCCACAATATATGATTAAGTTAGCAGATATCATCATTATACACAAT
The DNA here is from genome assembly GCA_032361445.1 of Panulirus gracilis. Classification (NCBI taxonomy): domain Eukaryota; kingdom Metazoa; phylum Arthropoda; class Malacostraca; order Decapoda; family Palinuridae; genus Panulirus; species Panulirus gracilis. The sequence goes on along the minus strand of JAUUEG010012134.1, from coordinate 17,960 downwards.
CAAGTCTTCTGATATCTGTCCTTTCCTGTATTTCCTTAACAGAATGATTATGTGCTAGGTCCTGTGTGATATTTTCCAAAGCATTATGATGACCTTAAAGATGCTGTCAGGGCTGTAATCATTTTGTATCATCATTTACTCTGGAAAATGTCTCTGAATCTGGCACAGGTGGAAGTTTTGAGATGTGAAACATTTTAAAGGTACATGAAAAGTAATTCGGTTATGTACTTCATGTAATAAGCATATATGTAACAAACATGCATCACTACATTTCTGTAATGGAACAATGGCTCTCCCTGAATAGAATGTCTTCAATCAAACTTTTACTCCAGACAGACAGGAATCCAACTTACACCCTCCATTCACTTTGAATGGACAATCATTCCCTTTGATCAAACACGTCATTATAGGCATCACAGATGACACACACACAGCATTTACTCTTCATGCAAGTGAGGTCAACACAGAAGCAGTAGATGAACTAAATGCCCCCAGTACCCTGACTAGCACAGTTTTGGACAAGAAAAAGAATCCATCAACATCTTCAACAAAAACAATGCATCTGCTTCACTCTAAACTATGCCTCACCTTTTGGTTTCCCAGCTTCTCAAAAGCAAGTATGACAAAATGTAAACCACTGAAAGTAATGCTCTCAGAAGAGTCACTGGCTGCTTAGCTACTACAGACACTTGACATTTACACAATAAAATGAAGATTTTTCACACTTTCCCAACCAGACTACAAACCCCATCCCTGCAAGACTACAAACACCGTTTCAACATATCCTGAGACCCTTTTTACCCTTGATGCAGCTTCCTCGATGAGGTCACCAAACACTTACTAATCACTTGCTTAGGACTGTGCATAATGATACAAACAGCATCATTACACTTTATGACGTGGTCCAGATCAGTGGACATGGCTGTCTCTATGAGTGCGTCAGGAGTGCTGCCCATTATTTTTAGGAGTTTCCTTACTCTGTTTTATGGTCATTTCATCTTGTTCAGCATCCTATGGAACACCTAGAATAGCCCTTCCTGACCTTTTCTGCTCTTTAATTGTTTTACCATCTTAACTCTGGTGATGTAACTTATCAACCATTTTAGCTGATGCAAATCTGTGCTCATTATCATCTCATCTACTTTTATTTCCTGAGTTGCTCTCCCATCTCGTGACACCTCTCATGATCTTTGAATTGATAACTTAGTTTCTTTATTTCCATCTTTGTATTTTTTTGTTTATTTCACCCAGCTTTCCCAAACTTTTGTTCTCTGGTGATACATGTTGTATCCATTCTTTTTTCTATCTTTTTTGTGGACCTTTTCATAGCTGCATGGTTCTGATATTATCCCTTATCTGAATACATTTTTGGCCAATATAGAGTTGAAAAAAAAGAAATTGGACAACTTTAGTTTTTGATAAAATGTTTAAGTTGACTGCCCTTAATGGTCTGCTGTCTGATCAAAATTGGACCAATTACCTTGATTTCTTTTATTGTCCTTTTATTTTCTTGGTCCTAGCAGGGTTAGAGGTCATGAGTTGCTCCCCCATGATTTTAAAACTAACAGTGATATAGGTTGGGGCTATACAAATAGGATTTATCCAAGAAATGTTTTTAGATAATCAGTCATTTGTTTTGCTTTCTTGTTGTAAATGTTTTACCATATGATTTTTTACACAGTGACACTTCCATACATTGGTCATTAAACACACCTAACTCGCTTCCCCCATGGCAACCACTTACAATATTTTTTGCTTGGATATCACTTAAGTGCACAGTATTTTAAGATTTTACTTTGCTGATGTTGGCAGCACTGGAAATTCAACTTAGATATTGATGTGTTTGTGTTTATGTGTGAAAATGTGCTTAGAATTGCTCAGTTCCTACAATAAAACTTAAGAGGTTTGAGTGATATCAAGCAGCTTTTCTTCTGTGGCAGTGCACTGGTACAGCATACAGATGTTATCCTTAAGGAATTTGTATAATTTGTTACGTAAGCTTTGTTGTTAGTTCTCTAAACATTAAAAGTTTTGCTAAGTGTTTGGTTGGTAAAGGAGTTTTGCAACACACTTGGCATTGATAACTAAGTTTGTCATTTCTGTTAAGAAATTTTCTTTACCTTCATAATCTGATGTAATTGAAAAGAGCAATTATGTTGAAGAGTATTTGGTCATTATGTGCTTGATCTAAATTGCTATTGAATAAATTTCATCTCTTCTAGTACCTGGTTATGGACTACTATTGTGGAGGGGACTTGCTCACGTTACTTAGTAAATTTGAGGACAGACTTCCTGAGGATATGGCGCGCTTTTACATCGCTGAAATGATTCTTGCCATTGGTGAGTTATGTTCTACAAGGTTTTAGTTTTATGAATGGATTATTGACACTATTGTTGCAAAAAGATTTTGAATGTTCCTTTTCTGCTTTTTAACCCATAAAACTACTCCCTTTGTCATGTGATGAAACTTTTAACCTATTATCATGTTACAAATTAAAATTTCCTGCCTAATTTTAAAATCCCAGCTATGTTTGCTTTCACCAGATTTCTGTAGATGTCACTAGTTGCATACTGCCACAGCTTGAAGAAATATTACTTACCCACAGAATGTCAAAGTATGTGTATATCAGTCATGTGGGTGAGAAGCCAAATATAGTTACTCTGTTGTAATTGGTCTGTATTGATTAAATAGCCTGTTTGTGTAACTACCTATTTTTAATGTATGGGAAGAGAGTTTTACACTCATGAAATTTGTGTATGATGTGTGCATTAATCATGTCTATAGTCATGTTGTTTTATTCTTACTATACTGTAAAAGTCCTCCTTTACATCTTTTTTTTACAAGTTTCATGTTATATCCTCTAGTTCTATCCCCACGTCTCTTGAAGACTTGCTCACTGTTTCATGTTTTCTAATTGTTTTAAAAAACTTAAAGGTTTTGATTGGGTCACCCTTCACTTCTCTCTTCCAAGGTGGGCAACTGTGAAACCTCTATCCTTCCCTGTAACTCAACTGTCGTGATTCTTGTCCTGTCACTGTTGCCCTCTTCTAGATCATCTTTATTAGCTGTGTATGCTTCTTTAGAGACAATGTCCAAACTTTGGAAGCATAATTTAGTTTTGGTCTTCTTTAGTATATGAATTACTTGCTAGATATTTCATTATCCCCAAACTTGAAATCTGTTCTGATATTTGCCATTAGACAGTTTACCTACAAAACAGTTCTCATGGTATGGGACACAGGCAATAAGTTGGGTGAAATGTCAGCCCCCAAGTCCTGCTCACACATTACCCTGAATTTTGTTTACTGGTAGATGATATTTTTGTTGAGATTTTTCACTTTGTGTCATCCGTATTACTTTACACATGCTTGCGTTGAATTTCATCTACCATGTATCAGACCAACTTTGGGGTATGTTTTGGTCCACTTGTTGAAATCCTCCTTGCTTTTCACTTCCCTCATGAACAGAATCCAATGGCACCACTGGTCTCCTAGACCCATTTGGAGAGGGGTTCCTCTGATGTGCATCATCCCTTCCACAGATAATATTCTGTCTAGTGAAGGAGTGTGTCCCTTATTCCTGCTGGGTTTTCCAGCTTCTTAATTATCTTCCCATGTGGTACAGTATTAGATGCTTTCTGTCAGTCCAGATGCAAACAATCAACTCAGCCTTCACCTTTGTCCAAGAACTCACTATCTTTCTAAAAACAAAGAGGCTTGTTATACATACTTCCTTTCCCTAAAACTGCTGTTTCTCACCTAGATCATTTCTCGCCTCCAGAAACTCATCTATTTACTTTATTGACTATCTCTAGAAGTTTACAGATCACATTCTTCATTTACATTGCTGTATTTCAGGGCCTTTTCCTGGTTTCCTTTCTGTTAAATAGGAATGATGTTTGTCCTTTTCCATTCTCTTGATGTTCTGCATCTCTCCAATTATGTCCTGAACAGTATTTTGTGAGGTTTATCGGACATCTATATACATTTTCAGCACATATTGTGAAATATCATCAGAATCATGAGATGTGTGTGGATCAAGACCTTTTAGTATTCTTTCAATGTTTTTTATAGATTTTTTTTTCATGCTTGATTGCCATTTTCTGTATTAGTTAGGAATTGCCAGGGATAACTCTTGTCATATGCAGTGCACCAAAACCACAGCCCATTCCTTGGTGTTCACAGGCCACTTAACATGCCCTGGTTTAGTCCACTGACATGTCACTCCCTATATGCCACATCATTCCAGTTCACTTTATCCCCTGCAAGTCTCTCCTCCTCCTACATGTTCAGGACCCAATCACTCCGAATCTTTTCTATATATCTTAATATTTTCTAAAATATCCTCCTCATTTCATGCCACTTGTGATGGAGCTTGTTATTCAGTTCCTCTCACATCTTTACACCATTCTCACCAGTTCTCTCTGCCTGATTAGCTGCTCTTTAACCAAAGACTGACTTTTGATGAATATATGGAAGAGTTTCAGACCTATCATATCCACAGTTTTCTTTTCAGATTTTCTTTGTTCTCCTTTCTTATCCTGATGTACTTGTCTGTTGCTTTATTACACTTTGCAAATGGTGGCTGGTAGGAGTGTGTCTGTATCTTCACCATTGCACATCTTGTATCTCCATTGCTTTTATACATCTGTCGTTAAATGGCTCTTCTTTCTTACCATTGCTTCTGTATTCAAGGCTAGAGGTACCCATGTTCCCTCTCATTCATTGTAAATTTTGCATAACCTCATAGCACAAAGCCCTGGTGTCTGGCTACTGAACTCCATTTCCCAGTTTGTGTTACCACAGAAATTGATTAGATTTGTGTAGTTTTCATGATTATATTTCCTCTTTGTGTCTTGTTCCACTTCTGCTCTTTTAATGTCCTTATTTTTCATGTAGTGAAACTTGAGCATTACATGATCGCTTTTTTCCAGTTGATGTATCTTATATGATATTCTTGATAACTGCTATTGTGTGAGAAGATCAGATATAGTAATGATCAAGTACCAGTCTTTTTCCTTTTATTGTGCTCACTGACATGTTGGTACAGGAAATTTTCAAGTATACATTCTAAAGACTTGGGAGCTGTGTCTCCACAGCTCCCTTTTACCATAAGAATCTGAATTTCCCAGTTATCAGTACTTTACCATCTCCTGACATGAGTGTTTTATGGCTTCATGGACCATCCTGATGGTTCTCTCAATGTTATCTTGCAATGTTTTGGCCTGAATATTTAGGAGGGTGAGAAGTGTTCATTGAATAAAAGAACTTTACCAGTGCTGCATAGTATAGTTTACTAGGATTTATGTACTGGTAATGAACTTAAGAGGGTATGTGAAATGGTAAGGTAAACCATGGAGTAGAGTGTAATGCTTGCCTGTGGATGATAGGTTCTGGTTTCAGTACATTGTACATGACTGCTGGAGACTAGATGTTTGTAAATGATATTGTTTGTATGTTCTCCTGATGCTTTATTGCAGAGGGGGAAAATTTAGTTGAATATGATTAGAAAATGTATATTTAATTCTGGTAATTGTAGTGGCATCTGAGGTTTGGTTAGGTGGGATCCATGAGCAGAATCCCACGGGATATGGGTTAAGGTAAGTTAGGTATAGTACATTAAGATGAGGGGGGTTCTATGGATGAAATCCTATGGTAAGGAATTAGGTTTGATATGTTAGTGTTGGTTTTTCAGTTTATAAAACCACTTTTCTGTGTCTGCTTTTGTTGGTTCAACACTTAAAAATGTTTTCTAAGGGGTCTACACATATCAGAATTTTTTAGGACAAGAAAATTATGCTTTTGGGGATGTGCTTTTTCTCTCAGTCTGTGGATAGTTTTTTATGATTGTTTTGATAGAAAGATTTAATGGTTCTCTCTGGTTTTATTTAATGTACTGTATGGCTGTTAGTATACAGTTCATTTGCTTTTGTTGATACCACATTTTTCCTTTTAGTCTTATGCATTTGATGTGCAGTGATCTCTTATCTCAGATTTATTTGTTCAGCTAATATTTTGAGCTGCTATCACTTCTTTTCATAAACTTTTTCCCATTTTCCCTATTGAGTGCAGTATCACTTTATTTTTTGTACTTTTTGATACATATTTAAATTTAAGAGGAATTCCATTCCAGATTCTATACATCTGCTAAGATACGTCCACCGTGATATCAAACCAGACAATGTTCTACTAGATGCAAATGGCCATATACGACTTGCAGACTTTGGGTCGTGTTTACGGCTTCAGGAAGATGGGACTGTACAGAGCAATGTAGCTGTAGGGACACCCGATTATATATCTCCAGAAATCCTCAGGGTAAGTTTTGACTTGATCTCGTTTGTTTTCATTACTTTATTTATAGGAGTTAGTATTGTACTTCACGAGATTTGAATACTTTTTTTTTTTTTTTAGATATTGGTATTATGATATTGAAGCAGTCTTAAGTAAGACAAAAATATTGTTTCTGAAATTAATCTTGAGTATTCTTTATCAGCCTTACTTACAGAATAGTCACTTGTCATCCATGTTATAGAGTATTGGATATTGATTATTCGACCACATCCAAAATGTAGAGTACTGGATCTTAATTATTGCACCACTTAACAAAGGCGCATGATAACTAATTCATATGCAAATGTTACCTGTTAGTAAAGAATGTTGACAGGACTATTCATTCCCATAGGCCATGGGAGAGGGACAGGTTTGTTGACAGCAGTCGTTCATTCCTTGATGATTCGTGTGCCGTAAGTCCGTGTGGTGACTGGACAATTCGGGATAGCATTAAGAGGCTGAGTGGCTTGAGCAACCCCATAGCTGCTTTGTGCTTCAACACTTAATGGTTCAGGATGATATAAATGACCATAATTACACATGATGGGTTTTAGCACTGACTGTGTTGAGTGAGATTGAAGCATTTTGTTTCTAATATTGTGATTTTGATTTAATGGTGATCTATATATTGCATTGTATCCTCTTGTTAATCTTTGGCATTAACTGCTAGTGCCTCATTAACAAGTTGAATGTGAGGAGGGCATGCTGTTCTTGAGGATCATTCAAATACTTTGCTTTTCAATAGAAATTGTGTTGGATGTACACACCGATAATTCATATCATAACTAGTTTTTTGTTCACTCATTGTTTAATCATAATTTTGATGAATGATTAGAAACAATTTGAAAAGGGCAAGAGATAATTTCTTTTTCAAAATGAAAATCAGATACTACTTACAATATTGGCTTTTTGTGAGAGTTGAAGGTTCCTAATTGGACAGTCCTGAATAGAAGTGCAAAATTTAGAAGACATAGGAATCGCTGTCTGATAAGCAAATAAACATTCTTAGGATTGATAACTAAGTACTGTTTTTCATAAACATTGATCTCAGCAGCATACATATCAGAAATTAATTTTGTTTGGGATAATGGAAAAAGAATACTTCACTCTTTAGAAGGTGACTAAAGGGGGCAAGGAGTTGGGGGGGAGGCAGGAAAACCTTTCCTCCTTGTATTTTGATTTTTGAAGACTGGAAAAGGAGGAGGAACTAAGTGACAGATGCGTATCATCCTCAAAGGCTCAGGCTAGGATGTCTAAATCTATTTGGATGTATCCAACATGAGAAGAAGTTAGAGATGGGTAGAATATTTGAGGAAGGTAACTTCGATGTTTTGGCTCAGAGTGAAACAAAACGTAAAGGGGATTGGGGAAGAATGGTTTGGGAATGTCTTTGGGGTAAAGTCAAGGGCGACTATGAGGGTGAGAGCTAAGGAAGGGGTATTTGTGGGAATGTGTTAAAGAGTGTAAGAAAGTGAGTGCCAGACTGATATAGGTAAAAATGAAAGTGGCGTATGTGCAGTGGGTGAGTATTAGTGCTTATGCACCTAGAAACAAGAGGAATAAGGAAGAGAGGCAAGTGTTTTGGGAGATGTGGGTCAGCAGTTTTGTCTGCAGTTTTTGTGCTGGGGATTGAGTATTAGTGATGGACAATTTGAATTTGAGAATAGGTAATGTGGATAGGATATGATTGGGAGCATGGAGTACTTGATGTTATGAATGAAAATGGTGAACAGTTCATTGAGTTGTGTGCTGAAAAGGGTGAGTGATTGAGAATACATGGTTTTAAAAGAGGGTTAGTAGTGCGAGTGGGCATGGCCACAAATGGAACCATAGAAGTGGAAGTGAGTCAGAAAATAAGTGAGTGGCCAAAGGTTCTGGGAGCAGTGAAGAATGTATGGAAACAGAGAATGTTATCTTGGAGGGCTGAGATGGGTATCTTTGAAGGAATAGTAATCCCGAGAATATTATGTAGATCTGAGGCATTGACTATAGATAATGTTGTATGAATGAAGGTAGATGTGTTGGAAACGAAATGTGGTGTGAGGTGGTTTGATCAAGTAAATTATGTAAGGTTGAGAGAGAGGTGTTAATAAAAAGAGTGTGAATGAAAAAGCTGAAGAGGGCATGGTTTTGAACCGAAATGAGTGATCACTTGCCTCTTTTTTGTTACTTTTTTACATGTAACTAAATTTTAGTGCATGAATTAGCAGAGACATACTAAAGAGAAAGATTATTTTGAACTGAACGATTGTCGCCCACCTTACATATGAATGCACCGCCTTTTTTTCTTCATAATTTTTCATATGTAATTATTTTAGTCGAAGAACTCATTAAGAACTAACCGTAGAGAACTATTGGGAAGTATATGGAGAAGATTCAAAGTGCTCTACCATTCACCAAGTATCAGAAGAATGATTTGAAAGAAACAGCAGATGTACTGGAATCATGCTGAAAATCATCAAGCATTTTCACCTTTTCTTTCATATTAGAGGTCTTCCTTTTTATTTGAAGGGAGTGGGATTACACTCCTTGAAGGTACTATACTGGAAGCTTAGGCAGAGTACATGCAGGGATACATGGGTGCAAATGTAGAATTATGCAAGTGACAGCTGTTACATCTTTACTTAGTGAATTCTGGCAGAGTACTTACATGATAGACAGTGTAACTTGGGTGTTTGGGCAGTGTGACATTAGTTGTCTATGGGACAGCCAGTTAGGTTCACATTGTATCATCATTGCTCATTTTATGATCACAAGATGGAAGTTTTTAGGTTCTTGCCTATATTAATTTTCATGCATCAAGTGTCGCTATTTCCTGACCCATCTGTATACATATATATTTATATATTGACAATTCCAGTGAACAGTATGCCTTTCTCTTGTATTTATTTTATAACTTCATCTGACCTTTGGTGTCTAAAGTTTCTGAACATATAAGTGTGTCTGAAATTACTTAAATGTTGCATAGCATTGAAGATGGACTTCTTGAATGTTGTCCTCTGCTCACTCCTTACTCATCAAGGTCAGTATTTGGAATGTAGATCATTGTGTGGATTTAGTTTGATTGTTACACCTTATCTTTGATTACTTGTTTTCCTCTGGCTAATATACAAAGAAGCCATACAGAACAATAAAACAAAAAGAATGGAGAGAATGAGCTTGGTGCTGAAACCAACATAATGGCTTAATAGTAAATAGAATGGAGCTACTAGGTTAAGCGAATGTATCTTGACCTAAACTTAACAAGTATTTTGTCTGTCATGAAATACTAAGTGGAATAATTTGGAATGCTGATTTCCATATATTCTTGTCTGGTTTATTGGTAGGTTTTGGGTTTAGGGTTATATTTTTTGTTTATGTAACGAATTTCTCATTGCTTATTGTTAGTATTCAGTGTTAGAGAGTTGAACCTCTGTTATTATAAAGATAGCTGCAAGGGTTATATTGTAATAGAATGACTTTGTTAAGTTAGAGAGAATGTTTGTTTCCTTTGCATGTTGTTAGTACTCGGTATTAGAGGTAAACCTATGAAATGCTATGTTTAAGGCCCCAGGGATGCTTTTATGCTATCTACCACTGAATTAGGTGGCATTTTACTTGGTGAAAAGAGAACTCAGCTGAGGACTTGCACATGACAATGAGCATCAGCTCTGAATATACATTGTGAACAAAGCCTCTTTTTAACCCTAATGACCTGCAGGATCAAACCTTGGTCTCCATGGGTTGTTATTGCAGATCTTTATCCTTCCACCATGTTGCTGTTTTGTAGTTACCAACATATGTCAATGAAGTATTGGAGAAGTTGTGTTAAATATTATCCGGTAATAGCAGTGGTAACTCTTTTGAATGGGAATTAGAAAAATTGTATTTTAGAAATAACATAGCATGGGACTTAACGTAGCTCAAGACTTATGAGTAAGATTTCTAATGAGTACACCAGGTGCCTTCTACTTTCTCCCCAAACTCTGTATGGACTGTCTGTCAGGCTTGGTAATGGATATACCAGCTCCAGAGGCTGCAGGAAGATAATAGTTTAATGTTCTAGATTGCCACTAATATTTTATGACCTGTCCAAATTTCGAGTGAGTTTTATTGCCAGTTATATAAGTGTCATACAAGTGATTCATGAAGTTGTGCCCTCAGTAATTTGAAATTATCATTATGTATCTTACATTTAAATTTCTCTACTTGCAGATCAAATTTATTAATTGAAAATTTCTTATTTTTCCTTGTAGAGTATGGGAATGCTTGTAGCTTTATTAAATTGATAACCTGAGGAATTCATTTCAATAATAAATCATTACTTTCTAAGTTTGTTGATTATTTTGTCTTGTGCATCCATGCTTACTATGACTAATTTTTTCTTTACAATCTCAGGCAATGGAAGATGGCCAGGGGCGATATGGTCGGGAGTGTGATTGGTGGTCGTTGGGTGTGTGTATGTATGAGATGCTGTTTGGAGAAACCCCTTTCTATGCAGAATCATTGGTAGAAACCTATGGAAAAATAATGAATCATAAGGTCAGTTTTTTTCTTCTTCTGCACTGATGGATCAGAAATGAGAAAGTTTCTATCAATCGTACGTTACATGATTTAGAGATGATTTTGTACGAGATTTTGTTTTATTATTGTACTTCTGTCAGTCTGTTTTTGTCTATATCTCTGACATTCACCTCCTCTTGGAATGCCATCAAGTTGGTGGCCATAGCAAAAACGTGTCCAGTTATCTGTCCCAATATTCCTCCCTTGCATATATCATTCCATGCATTCTTCCACCATGTCTCTTTTTCCAGTAGCTTTCCACTCTTATCTCCCCATGATGCAGTTTACCTTCCTCTCACACCATCTCTTTTAATCAGACTATCATAGGTACTCCTTTTAAACTCATCTTGCATTCTTTCTTTATGCCCAGATCACCTTAAAATATTATGTTTTACCCACTCTACCACTTCGGAATTCCTTCCCTTTGCATTGCTAGCCATACCAAACTTCTCATACATCCCATCACTTCTTTCTTCATCCCATGTACTCATACCACAAACTCCTGTCATATAGCTCATTTTCATAGCCTGGATTCTCAACCTCAGTTTTGGCTGCATAGGTCAGGGTTAGGAAGACTGTTCTTGCCCTTAAACCATTCTTCATTTCCATAATTACTCTCTATCCCTCATTATTCTGTTAAGGGACCCAGTGACTCTTGTACTTAGTACTGCTCTCTCTCCCTTATCTTTCCTTCCATATCACCAAACTTTCACAAGATAACTCCAAAAACTTAAATTCTGTCACCTCTTGCATGCTTTCTCCCTCCATAACTGTAATGTAGTTTAGTACATTTTCTTATGTCACTCTGAAGTGCTTTACAAAGTCTATACTTTCACTGTGTTCTTTTCAAACACCATTACCTACTTTTATTCACATTTACCTTCAGTTGCTTACACTTAAACACACCATAAAACTTGTATACAACCTTCTGCAACTCCTATTCACTCTCAGCAAACAACACAGTATTATCTGCAAACAGGCTTGTCACTAGCTACCATACCATATAGACCAAAATGAACATGGAAGGGAATACAGTTACTGCAACATGAGTTATCTTTCGCTTTCTCAGACACTTAGAATCCCATTCCCCTTTTTTTGATCATCAATACAGCTTTTGTGGTTTAAGGACTAATGATGATCTCTTTTATTTGATTCACCTGTGGTACTCCTCTCTCAAGGATTTTGGTGAATCATTTGTTATAGCCACTGATATCTCAAAAGCACTTGATAGAGTGTGGCACAAGTCTGCTCTCTAATCAAACATCCTTTGATTTTGTTGTCGATGGAGCAAGTTATTCTGTCAGCTGTGGTATCCCATAGCATTCTGTCATGTTACTTACCCTCTTTCTTCTTTCCATGGATGATGTTCTGTCATCATATGTTAACAGAGTATCACCTTCCTTTGGCCATCCTCCTTTGTCCACTGTGATATTGACCTCTCCCTGTTTTGCTGGTATTATTTTGGCAACTCCTCATGTAAGCTGTTTGTGTGTATCGCTGCCACCAAGGCTTGGACTAGTGGCATGTGCCTTCCTGCTGCTTCCCATAGTTTGTGTATAGAAACTGTGCACTTGAGAACTAGTTTCTGTATAGAAACTGGGCACTTGAGGACTGACCTTTATGATACCTCCACCTCTCCTTTCTTTAATGTTTCCTTCTTCCTATAGCCTTTCTACCTGTGCTAGTCAGTTTTAAAATCATCTAAGGAACTCTGATGTATTTCTTCATTCTTTTTCTCGAATCCTACCTTATCTTGATTCAAGATGGCCATGATTAGGGCATGTTTTGCCTGTATCTTCTGGAACTATGAAAGGATAAAATTGTCACCAAAAACAGACATGGAACATATTTCATGGGTTAGCTTTTTAATATTGTGTATACCTGCATGATATGTTGACATTTGACCCAAGCTTTTGATGATTGATTTCAATGATTTTACCATCGCAGGCCTTGTGTGATTTTGATAATTTTATCTTCTCAAGCCTTGTGTATTCATACTCGTTGCATTATGTTTTTGAGAGAAATTGAAATCTTCATTGATATATTGTAATAATGTTTACAAATGCCATTTTAATATATGTTTCCTTTTGTAACTACATGGAAGAATTTTAATTTTTCCAGAATTGTTTTGATTTTCCAACCGATTTAGGCTATGAAGTCACTGAAGAGGCAAAAGCTCTTATGAGACAACTTATATGTTCATCAGAGTATCGATTAGGCAAAAATGGCATTAATGATTTCAAGGTATGTGGTGTCCTCACTTTAGTCTCTTAATGTTTTTTTGTAATGTTCATTTGTAAAGTCTTTACTTAGTTTAAATTGATTAGATTTGCTTCCAGATATTGATGTGTCTCTGAGATGTACATTAGTGTTTAGAAGTTTTTGCTTGTGTATATCCCTACAGATTAGTCACATATTCATTTGTTTTAAGCAGCTTATACAGGGCTAATGGAAACTTTGACTTTTCCAGAATCATCCATGGTTTTCTGGCGTAGAGTGGGAGACGATAAGAGATAGCCCTGCTCCTTATATCCCAGAAGTGTCCAGTCCGACTGACACAAGTAATTTTGATGTCGATGACTCAGAGGCTCGGAGTCAGGATGCTTGTCCTCCTCCTGCAAATGCTGCCTTTAGTGCTCTACATTTACCTTTTGTGGGCTTTTCATTTACTCAGGGAAGGTAAGAATTCATAGCATGCATTGATTTCTTCATAAGTGAATGAAAGGTTATTTGTTGTCAGTCTGAATAATCACGAATCAGGATTGTTTCTAAGTTATCCCAGTTATCTAGGGTCCCTAAAGAGTGATTTTTAATGGAAAGACATTTTGCAGTAGCGACATTCAAGAACTGTGGTACAGATTTGTAGAACAACATTTAAGCCCTTGCAATAACAACAGATGTGAGGGAAATTGATATTTTTTCCATAATTGTTTTCTAGTAGTAATGAAATGTTTAAATTATATTGTAAAGTTTTCCAGTTGTAATACTATTTACAATGATATGAAAGCAAAATATTAGGTTCTTATTGTATTTCAGTGACTGAAGTGTCTCCTCAAAAGGAACACCATGTTTTCATGTTCTTAATGTGCATAGAAATGAGTTCTGCTTGTATTGACATGAAGATATGTAATATAATGGCTATTTTTTAATTTTCCAAAAGAAGGAACAGAGAAGGGGGCCAGGATGTTCCCTCAAAGGCCCAGTCCTCAGTTCTTAATGCTACCTCGCTAACGCGGGAAATGGCGAATAGTTTGAAAAAAAAAAAAGAAAAAAAAAATACATCAGCAAACATAGATTCACATACTGAAATAAACTTACTTTGAAAGATTTGCAAACTGTTTGCTAACCCCCCCCCCATCACCGTCCACCACCACTAACTACCTCAAGCCCCTATCACCAGCATTTTTAGTAAACACCATGAAAGATCATGACATTTGCCATTGAATTGGCAGCATTTGTTAAATGTGAGTCTTATTTACATTATGAGAGAGTGGTATATTGATGGTGAGCTGTTTTGAGTATAACCCATACATAAGAATCAGGTTGGGGAAGTTTGTGATCTGGAACATAACCTACCTTATCACATGGGTTTCAATTGCTCATCTGTGTTGGGAAGTGTTGGATGAATGGAAAGCTACTTAGTGGAATGGGGAGTTTTTACCAGGAGAGTGAGGCATGTGTGCTGGTAGGAAAGTATGTGTTTAATTGGTTCCTGTTGAAGGTTGATTTGCATCAAAGATATATTATGTCACTTTGGCTGTTTAATCTGTACATGAATGGTGAGTGAGGTAAGTGCAAGCTTTGATGGTATACTCCAGAGAGAAACAATTGGAGCTGGTGACAGAGTTTAAGAGATTATTTGAAAGAAGAAAGTTGAAGTGAATGTGAACAAAAGTAAGGAAATGAAATGCAGCAGGTGAGAGAGTTTGGTTTTGCACTTATCCACAATATTGTTATTTTCCTTATAATTTTTCCCCTACCCTTTTTTTTCAGGTATGGTTTTAAGAAGAACTTTTGTCTGTGAAAAAGAAAAAAAATGTTAGGGAATTAATGAAAGGAAAATAGAGTATTCTTTCATACCCTTTTGCTGTTTCCTTCTTCAGCAAAGTAGTGTCAGGAACAGATGAAGAAATGTGCTTCTTTGATTCCTTCCTATCACTCTTCTTTTGGAAAGTAATGACACATGATAGGAGGATTTCTTTAATCAGAAAAAGTTCAGGATCAGATGGAATTCCTCAACAAGACAGAAACATCAGTAACAAGACCAGTGATGTCATTATTGAGGCAAAGTCTGGATTAAAACAAAATTGCAGACATTTACTATTTGGCACATGTAACAGCAGTACACAAATGAGAATTGAAACTAAACCTTGATAGTGAAGACCAGATAGCTTGACTTTTGCATGTAATATAAGTTTTTGAAAGAATGATGAAGGGACATGTTGTAGACCATCTGATCAAGACTAACTATATGAACAAAGGCCAGAATGGGTTTGTGCTAGAAAAAAGTATGCAAACCCACTCATTGGCTTACTACAATGACACGTGAAAGTGTGATCCATTGCAAAAAAAATGTACGCTGTCTTTTTTTTCTTTGAACAAGTATTTGACAGAATAAACTATGGAACTTTCTAGAGAGAGTAGCTAAACAAAACTTAAAGGGTAAGATAGGAAGATGGATTAATGAGTTTCTAACAGACAGAAAATTCAAAGTGCTAGCATATGGTATGTGTGAGGAGGGAGATGGCCTATTTGGGATACCTCAGGAAACGGTGTAATCCTCATCACTCATGATAATATTGATATTAGGCATTGACATCTAAGTAAAGCAATCTGAGGAGCTGTGCTGATGACACCATAGTAAACAAAATGATCAGACCTGATTAAAAGGAGATGCAAAAAGATGTAGATGCAATGTACAAGTGGGGGCAGAAGTGATATAATAGATTTCAGCAAATAACTTATTGAACAATGAAGAATACCTTAGCGGCAACATATTAAAGCCCAACAGAGAAAGGCATAGATAGAAGAACAAATAAAAGATCTGATTTCTATAATAAATGAGAATTATATTTCAGAGAGTGTATTGAGAAGATAACATTAAAAAGTCAAGTGATTATAATATATGATGTCCATATAAGCAAAACTGATTGCTGCTGTATTGTATGGTCACCAACAGAACAAGGAGAAATAAAATAAATTAATGAGGATTCAGAGAATTCATGAGAAAAATTGAAGTGATGGAACATATGAACTACCATGAAAGGCTGAAAGAACTGCAACTCCGTATCCTAGAAAGAAGAGGAGAGAGATACATGATAATCTATGCTTGACAGTAAATTGAAGGTTTTTGAAAAAAGTGTTAAAGCTGAAAGCCTTTCAGCGAGGAAGAAAAAGAGATATTAAGTCTGATAGAATACCATAGAGCATACAGAAAATAAATGAAGATATGTGACAGTCCAACCAGGGATCTCAGATGGCTATTCAGTATACTGTCAGGAGAAATAAAAAATTTGCCGAGGAAGCTCAAGGAATT
>JAUUEG010012026.1:0-12320 GCA_032361445.1 Panulirus gracilis | reverse complement strand
TTATAAAAAATCAAATACCAATTACACTCACACGATAAAAATAACTGACTGTCGCTGGAAAGTGCACAGACCCTCCCCTACCCCGTTTTTCTTGTAGAGACGCTCAAACATAACTGCCAGAGACCCGTCTCAGTGTACCACCTCCCTCCTTCCTCAGGAACTGGAAAGCAAATGTCCTGCACCAACGGGAGGTCGATCGCCCTCAAGAGCCCTCCGTGTTAAGTGGTTCACATCTACCCTAACACTACACTCACGCCTCGAATGCGTAAGGGGCTGATGCGTAGCAGTCCCGCTCTTCATAAAAGGACGGGAATTCAAATGAACGCACGATAGATGATACCCTGTGCGTCTGGGTTTACTTCGGGAGACATTAGCGCCGTGTTCTTCACCACAACAGGTACGGAAGGGAGGGATTACAATTAAGATAAGGACGACACATGTGCCCACCGGAAAAAGGCGTCATAATTTCGCCCCTAGGATAAGCTGGCCTAAGCCTACAACCACCTGGAGAACCATTTACCATTAGCGTGTAACAAGTACCCTTACGGCGCTCAACCCTCCCATCCTCCAACATTAAACGGGGTAAAACAATATGATAGGTCTGCAGACGGAGGATCCTGAGGGGCTGGTTCCTACTATACACAAAAAAAATTATAAATGACGAAGATTAACATGATTTCCTATAAGAATAAGAGGCATGGAACAGTCGGTAAAATATTCATTTTAAGATTGAATGATTCTATTTCCACGAGAAATTATGAACATCTGGGGTTCGAGTTATCTATGGTTTCAATTCCACAAACATTATGGATGATTTAGGGGAGAGCTTCAAGTGTTCGTTGGACAAACATCTACGGTGCGTATCTGCCCAGCCAGGCCGCGGAAGGAACTTTGGAAAGGGGGAGTCCGTGAACATGTTCCCGACCCACTGACTCTCCAGAACTCTGCATGGCCGACCAAAGTAAAGTGATTACAAACTAAAGTCTGTGACATATGTAACGAGAGAGACTCGCCCATACGTCATCCAAGACTGAGAAGGGATTTCATAAGTTCAAATAAGATCCAGCGACAAACGGACGCGATCAATAATCGTAAAGATAAGTAGATAAAGAGATAAGCACGACTAGATACATGGAGAGAATGGTGATTCGTTTCTACCTTACAACCTGGGATGTGGAATTACAAAATGAATATTCCCAGTAAGATCTAAATCGAACAAATTCCAGTAAAACTAAAGACTAAAAAGCTAAATATTGTAACGTACCCATTCATGATTCATCCGTATTTATGAAGAGACCTAAAAATCGGTGACTGAGTAACGCAATCCTGTCTGATTAAGATCAAACAAGGTGTAACAGCATCTTGTTAAGTTGGCTTGTCTCCAAGTTTAGGAGCTTGCGAACGGAGTCAGTGCCATGCCCCAACCTGAGCTGAGTTATCGCACAAAGCCTGACGCAAATATATGATCTTGAAAAGACGTGATAATAAACTTCAAGACGCTCCCTTCGACGCTCTGCTCAACAGAAAATCATCCACCTTCTTACAAACGGTCCAAAAAAATAGTCACTTCTGCTCTGAATTCTCCCTTCAAAGCCATTTCACAATGGAGATACTGAACCTGGGGCATATACAGAATCAGAAATTCGAGCATATACAACCCCTCGCTAGCAAGATCCCTCACTGCCTCACCCTATGGCAATACTCAGACTCTAACCCCTCTACCTTGACTAACTACATAAGCCTGAACTCTTCGGAGAATCAACACTTCCATTCGCCTAAAGGAAGTTTGGACTTTCCTTCACCTCATTCCTGTCCTTCACTAGCCTTACTCGTGTCCTCTTTACAGAAGTCATATTCATCTTCACTTTCCCCACGTCTGCGAAGGTGCGCATCCAGGTCCCCGATGGTCTGTCCTCCCTCCCTAGCGAAGTCCAGTCTTACGCTTCACTCCCTCACAACAAGGTGACCCCCTCACCCTCGTGTGTCCATCCTTGTGCATCGCCCTCTTGGTGCTTAAAATCAAATTATGTACGCCATGCCTCACTCGCTCCAACCCAGACATTCTAATATATTCTATTATCCTGTTCACTGGTACAATGTTGAGATTCCAAACATATCAACTCCCTTCTCTCTCTCAACAATTTATTCCTGACACTTTTAGTTCCCGGAACTCTCTGCACATTTCTCCTACATATTACATGTAACTGTGTAAACGTACAATATTCTCTGACACGAAGTCTTAAAAATGGGAGATTATTAGTAAGATAGAGAGAGCACATCACGTAGGAATAATCACGTCAGGAGAGTCACACACACACACACACACACACACACACACACACGTGTCTACTTAAAATAAAAGTATGGGAAGATGCAAGGGGCCCTAGAGCGAGATTTGCTGAGAAAGATCAAATGTAGTAAATGAAGACTGTATCAGAAGGGTATCAATATCATAAGAGAAAAAAAAATGAGATCACAAAACCAAAGAAACCAAATGTCATTAACATAAAGTTTTATCTACTCGAGACATGTACAAAGAGAAAAACCTCAATTAAGAAAATGGTTAATGTCAAGGACAACGCCTCAGGCCTCTTTAGAATTTGTCATCTTTTTGGGCACAAAAATTCTTCCCTCCATAACAGCATGACATACAGTGCAGACGCTGTGGAGGGAGAAACTCCACCTGCACTCCGTGACGTCTGTACTGCTTCACATTACTCTGCCTTGTGTTCACCAGACACCAGCAGACTACCACTCTAACAACGGCCGAAAATACTTACAAAAAGAGGTAAAATTTGTTGACTGCAACAAATACATTTCCCTTTCTTTCAAAGACGAGCTAAAAGAATGGAACAAGGACAGTGCATTTCTATCTAGTTGTACGTACTTCTGGTTTCCTCCTCCGTGGCACGTAACTATCAGCTGTTAGTCCCTGTGACGTAGGTCCTATCCCCCAAGGACTGCAGACAAGTCCTTATCAAGACTTCCCTTCAGATAAAACAATAACTTCTGACGGTCTGTTTTCCATACACAATGGCGGCTCCTCCACGACACTGCTCAGCCTCCAGGTCATGGAAACTATTCAGTACTATGACCTTTTAGGCATCTTTTTTATATACTATTTCTCAACGCCCCCGAGGCATTCGATAAAGTCGAGAAGTCAGGACTGTTTAAAGTGTTTCTCAAAGAGGAACGTACGGCTCGCTCAAGCCAGTCCCTTGCAGACATCGCATCAGCCTAATCAAGTTAGGGTAAAAAATGGGAGAATGTGAGCCTATTTTCCTTACTGACGTTAAAGAAGCAGAAGTTTTCAATATTCTTCTAGAGTAACCTTGAACCTCACCAGAAGGAGGTAAGATCTTCTATACCTGGGATTCAAACAGACAGCATCTGGGGCAACAACGGTTGTGTTCTTACTGTAAGCGTCCACTAAGAGGATGAGAACGAAAGTCCTACACATCTGTGAAGGACAGTGTCCCATATAGTCTTAAAACCTGCGCCAGGATCCATATATGATCTGAAGATCTTTTATTCATCCTGATGCTGGCTATTGTAATGCAAAACTGATCTTATGTAGAAAGGACATTCATATGAAGTACCCTGAGAAGCAACGACATGCATATGAAGTACTTTGAGAAGCAAGTAATTTATTCAACAATGACTAAACGTCCACTTCTCAACCTCTCTGACACCATAAGGAACCTGCAGGTACAAAGCAATGTCATCATGACTGACTATCATCTCAACCTTCCTCCCTTTACCAGCTACGATGAGCAATCATCAGTTGTCTAGGTTGAAAACTATGGGTCTTCAGCAGTAGGAATTTTGAACTGAACTGCGACAGAAAAGGAGTTTCCATCTATGTGTTCTTGGTGATGACCCTACCATTCATTACCCGATTCTCAATCTATGTAATATCCACGTCTCTGATCTCGGTTAACATTTCAAAGTGAACTGATCTCACTCTTTGGTAAAGGAATCAGTCAGCCCTCCGTCTTCGTGTATCAGATCACGTTTTTCTTTGGCCCCGTTCTGCGAAGGGTGACTCAGGATTCTCCACAACTGTTATGACCCGTGATGAGATTTTTACCTCCTGTTTCATCTGTGTACTGTTTGATATCTCCTCGCCTAACATCCTCTGTTACTTTTACGCAGACTGTTATCACTTGTAATATATACTGCTTCTACGAAAGCTTTACCTAATATCAATTACGATATTGGAGTATTGGAGTATAATTTGTTTTCAAGAAAATTATTTTTCCTGAATCTTAATCTATTGTTAAAAATCTATCCACTTTTTACACAGGTAATTGTGTGATGATCCTTTTTGTGCTATTGGCTACTGTGTTTTCCACTGGTGGACTAATTGACAACCTTGCCTGATGACTCCGCTAACGGTGTACTGCCTTCCTTAAGCGTCCATTTCCAATGTTTGCTACTGGCAACAGACTAATAACAATCAACTCTCCAATTACATTAATCATTTCCCCTTCTTCCCTATCTTTATACTGATATTTCTTTCAATGTGCGTGGCAACTGTTAAGAATTAAAGATAAGACCAAGTTACATGCAGGCTGTGTTCAAAGGTTACATGATGAGGGTGAGCTGGCCATCTTACCTCAGTACCAATAACCAAAAAAAATTAAAACTATTTTCTCTCCAGAGGAAAGCCGTCCATCTGCCAATCCGTTACAATTTTCTTACCACAAGCAGGACAATGTGGTCTAATGAGTCCAGTAACAACTTAACACATGTGTCTAAACCAACATCCATATTACATAGCTTGCCTCCAGCCAGTGAAACTACTTTAATCTTCTCTGCTGTTTGGTATTCATAAATGTTTCTGCCTCTGTGCCTTCCTGTATTGATTCACTGCATCAGCAAATAACAAAATCAAGTAGCTGGATGGCTCGCGGTGTTTATGAACGCGGCAACGTTAACAGAGTTTCCTGGCTGGAATCTGCCGGACGGGAGTTTCGCGTTCTCCTAGATAACGTATATGAAACGAACTGAATCGAAAAACGGTCCTTTTTCTTCGGCTGCCCTGAAGGGATCTCGCCTCTGGTACTCGCGGGCACAAGGATGGGAATTCCTCCGTGGCCACATGATGGTTAAACCAGTTTTTGCCCTTGACTTAGATTTACGATGGTGGTTGGCTCTGAACGTGTGAAGCCTGAGTAGTGATGCAATAAAAACGTCAGACGGGATCCTTCTTCACTAGCAACCTGTACGTTATGTGCCTCACCAAACCACACAGGTGTGTGCTGCAGCACATTACCCAGGTGGTGCTACATGACTCCTCTCACATTACACTATTTCCCACAGCGAAGAGCTTATGGCAGGATATGAGTATTAATTAAATAAAACCAATTGAAGAGAATATGTGCCACCATCATCTAGAAGGGACAGACTTTAGAGTTCACACACTGAACATATCCCACGTCGCACGAAGTGAATAAAACGATCCTGACGACGTGTTGAAATGCTTCGACAGGTCGCCGACGGTTTCATCAGAGGGAGAGGACGTCACGCCGCGGGCTGTAAACGATGCCTGACACGGGCAAGACTGTGGCCAGTCTGGAAAAGTTTGGTTGCCGCTGACTGTTCCAGGAATCGCTGACGTAGACCCGAGTTTTGTCAGACAGATAACAGCATCCAGCGGATTCAAGCTGAGCGCCACTCACTTCCACATTCACGGACTGTTTACGCTACGGAGGGAAAATAAATACCTCCATGGCGTCGCGACACTGGTATGGAAACTCATCCAGACCGAAGTAGCCATCACCTCCCGATCTCCACCGACGCTGACGACGTCCAGCTGGCTGGTGGCGAGGACGTCACTATTCCCCCCCTCAGCCAGTGTCACCTCAATGAGTACGGAGGGATCACAGAGCATCTGGCACTGGAGGAAAGACGCGCAAAGGCACCCCTTACGGCGGGTGATGAGGCTGATGTAAGGCTACCCGGGAGGTGCAGAATGTGAAGCACATGTCCCTCCTCCGCCTCCTCACAGACAACTAGACCTGCCTGTGTAGCAGCCTGGGTAGGGCTGGAGGAGAACCTTCCTCGCGCACAGCCCACTTCTCCTTTTCTCCCCAACCCACCTAACACAATGGAGGTTTGTGTTCCATGAACCTAGAAAACTGGTCCATCATTCCCAGTGAAATCTGATCTGAGTGGCAGCTTTCAAAAGTGGTCTAGGGGAGTGAGGAATGATGTGCAGGGTCCCTGGATCACTGTGCAGGAAAAGAGGAAGAAGAGTGACAGGTACAAACTGTATGAACATGAACTCCTTGTTGCTTCTCTCCTGCATGAAGGCCAGTACAGGATACCTCTACAGATGGAGCAACCATGTTTCCTTGGATAATATATGTCTGTAAAATACTGTCAACCTCTTAAGCACGAGGTTACGATCCTTCTGTAGGATGTCGTGACCTGAGACTTAATCCGTGAGGATCAGTTAAAGGTCAGCCCGTCAAACCTGAGGATCGCATGGTCGTTCTAAAGGGGTTGAGGATATCAGCATGGCAGTGTCACTTTCACAGAGAGGAATCGTGTCATGGCGTTGTTTGATAATACACACGTCCATGTTAGTTCCTTCCCATGTGCGATTTTCATAATGAGAAGCGCCACCATGACGCTGTTTTCTCTGACGACCGGGCCAAAAAATTCAAAGTTTAGACAACGGGAATACAGAAAAAGAAATTAAGAAAAATGACATATACAAAAAAAGACGAAATTACTGAAAGAGCCCAATAATAATATCTCTTTTTACGTCAGCGGTTCCAATAATAATATCTCCCATTACGTCAGAGCTTCCAGTCACATTCAAATGTCCTTAGCGAGAATTTCAAATACCATCTACGATTGTGTCATGGGACTGTGACGTCCACGGCTACATGGTAGCTGGAGCTAAGGACTTGGGAAATATATCTCTAGACTGCTGATTGGAAGGAAAGGTCTAGGGAGTTGAAGAATTTAGGAGGTGTCTCTTGGAGGGCTGTTGGGAGGGAGTACGATGAGGAAAAGAAAGATAGAAGGCGGGTAATAGGTCCAAGAACTCAACCCAGGTGCTCCACTGACAGACGGACAGGCATAGCATTCAGTTCAACATTTACAAAAGTAGATACTTGAGAATCTAATAGTGTTTGGGTTAAATCCCACTCAAGTGTTTCGGTTCAGGAAAATAATATAAGGTACAGCCGACTCCAATCAATATCATACCTTAATCGGGTTAATTCATGCGAGGTAATGTTTGAAAAGCACGGTCAAATACCCGAAAACCCCTTTACATATATCCATAGAACTGACTCTGACACATAAGGGAATATAATAATAACAGCAGAGTGGTATAATGTTAGTCTGCTACGGCAGGCAAACAGTTATATACACAGTCAGTGGAATCATAGGGCAACATTATCCACAGCACTAACAAAATACAGACATAAATCAATACGATCGTAATCTACAGAAACAGAAGAAAGAAAAAGTAAATCATTGGGAAAACAGCTTAAAGAAAACTAGCCTTAGGGGGAAAAAAAACTAAAGAAATCCAGCCTTACAGACAAACAAGACTTACAGACAAGTAGCCTCAAAGACTAGCAGCCTTACAGCGAAACAGAAAATTTCCAGTTGACCAGTTATTACCAACTTACGCTAAGTCCATTAGAGGTAACGAGGCTCCACGTCCGCGCGCCATCCTGTTAACGTAACAGACCTGACCTCATCACACCATCGTAAAAATGACCCACCCTGACAACAACATCACAAGCTAATAACACCTCAAAAACTGTCCCAATTCAACTTCCATAACTACCTAGCTTTGACTACTTCATCTTGCTCATGAACCAACCAATATTACCACGGACGACTGTGATGACGACTACCATGATAAGCCAAACGTTGTGACGATTACACTCACGAGACGACTAAGTCAGGGTTATGATGACTGACGTATGGTCATGACTAGGTTTATCATGACACGACCACAATGTTGACTCAGTCATCAGCCAAACTTATTACACGAAACACCTTCTCATAACGACACTGTGACGACCCAACCATGCCACAGTGTGACGACCAGCCACACCACTGTGTGACGACTCAGCCACACTACAGTGTGACGACCCAGCCACACCACAGTGTGACGACCCAACCACACCACAGTGTGACGACCTAACCACACCACAGTGTGACGACCCAACCATACCACAATGCAATCATTTCACCATCCAAACATCTTGAGGATGCGACTCTCCCGAGGAAACAATCACTTTGGAACCAAAACGCCATAAAGAGCCAGCTACAGACACGACTCAATCGGTGTCATAACCAATTCCCTGTGACGACCCGTTCAATCAGCATGATGGCCTGAAGCTGTAAGAGCCCAGCAGTTGAGACGTCCCAGCAGCTATAAAGATGAGAACGGTGGTGAGGAGGACACATCCCCCATCATGAACCAGACACAGTGATGGCAACACAGGTGTAATGACCCATCCCTTGCGTCACTCATCGTACTCAGTGAGTGTATCAGAGTGTGATGATGATGATCACCTACCACACCAGGCGTCTGACTCACTAGGTGTTGGCTCCTCCATATAACCAGTGGCTCACCTCCCACACCAGGCGTCTGACTCACCAGGTGTTGGCTCCTCCATATAACCAGTGGCTCACCTCCCACACCAGGCGTCTGACTCACCAGGTGTTGGTTCCTCCATATAACCAGCGGCTCACCCCCCACACCAGGCGTCTGACTCACCAGGTGTTGGCTCCTCCATATAACCAGCGGCTCACCTCCCACACCAGGCGTCTGACTCACCAGGTGTTGGCTCCTCCATATAACCAGTGGCTCGGCATCTCTGCTCCTTATTCAAGGATCTTCACCTGAGCCTCAACCTTGTGGCCGTCCCTCGCTACCACACCCTACAGAAGCCTTGGCCTCTAAGACTCGTGATTTGATACCCAGGTCTCGTTACTGGCTCCTCGTTACGAGAGTTCTCGTTGCTCGTGCCCCGTTACGAGGGTCTCGTTACTGGCTCCTCGTTACGAGAGTTCTCGTTGTCATGAACTGATTGAGTTGTCCACTCTTTATGGATCAAGAGAAATACCAGAATAATACATACCTGGAGAACAGTGAGGGAGAAAAGATGTTAAAAATGCCACTTTAATGGTAAAAAGACATTGAAGAAATGAGGCACATATGGTGGGCATGTTAAGTTGGAGTGCGTTAACATGGAAGCATTAGCTAAAGTCTTTGCAATGATTAAACATGGGCAAGAAATCATACGAGAACGAAAATAAGAGAGGGACAAAAAGATTCTACCTCGGGCATTAGATATGACTTCATACCTGGCGAGGCAAAGTATAAGTTTCAGGAGTGCTGATTAACGCCTAACTGCTTCCAACAGTGGAATTTCCATGAAACTGAGCATCTTTTTGTGTAGCACGGCAGTGTGCATAAGGTGCATCTGTGTGCTGCTATCACAGAGACACAAGCTGAACCAAAGTAATCTTGAGTGTATCTACTTCCAAAGATGACACAGAATTATGTCCTCAGAGCCTTAGCTGCTGATGGAAGACAATTTGTCCTTCAAACATCGAAGATGCCTTTATGTACCCAATCTTTCTTGATGAAACAAACGACATCTTTCATACTGAATTGCTTTCTATTACGGTGAGATATGTACTCAACAAAGAAGCAAAAGTCTCTTATTCATGTCTGTGATGATCAGTCAGATAGTGTCGAGGAACTGGTCCTCAAGTCACAACTTGACGACAACGCCCTCAAGACGGAACATCAGAGGCCGAGGTTATGGTGGCAGGCAACATGGCTGGACTCTACAGAGGAGAGCAACACAAGCTACAGTGGTACAGTAACAAGGTTCTTTATATGCGCTGCCACGCACCTCACTTGAGCCTGCTTTTCGTTGAGGCTGCAGACTCAAGCTTTGCGTCCTTTCTCATTCTGGTGAAAACCTTGTACATTTGTCATTGTTCAGACTCAGCTGTCCCCTGCATCCTGAACGGCGTCTCAAAATAAAGAGGTTTTCCGACACTTTGTACGGCTGCAGAGGAGCAGCGAGGGGAAAACTAAAAGGCAACATGTGTGAGTGCTATCTCCCTGACCCAGCAGCTGGTTATGCAATGATGCGTCTTCGATGCATCAAATGCTTGTAGATCACCTAACCAGTTTTTAGGGAAAGTATCTTGTTACAGACGCACTTCATCATCAAGATGTAGAGGTGGCACCATCTTACATGCTGGTGGATGGCGTGTTGAAGATGCTGCGACAACTTTAGAGAAGAGAAATTTATGGTAAGCTTTGGCAGTACTAAAGATAAGGTATTCAGGATAAGGTAGATAAAGGACTGAGAATAAGGTATATCAAATACTGAGGATAAAGTAAATAAAGTACTTAGGTGAAAGTAGATTAATTATTAAGGATATGGTAGATTAAGTACTAAGTATAAGGTAGATTAAGTACTGAGGGTAAGGTAGATTAAGTACTGAGGGTAAGGCAGATTCAGTACTGAGGGTAAGGTAGATTAAGTACTGAGGGTAAGGTAGATTAAGTATTAAGGATAGGGTAGATTAAGTACTAAGGATAAGGTCGATTAAGTACTGAGGGTAAGGTAGATTAAGTACTGAGGGTAAGACAGATTAAGTACTGAGGGTAAGATAGATTAAGTACTAAGGGTAAGGTAGATCAAGTACTGAGGGCAAGATAGATTAAGTACTGAGGGTAAGGTAGTTCAAGGACTGAGGGTAAGATAGATTAAGTACTGAGGGTAAGGTAAGCTAAGCAAATGTTGAATATCTTGACCAAACAGATGATATCATAACGTCGCTGACTGGTTGCGAGACAAATGGACGCCACCATCAGGAAAGGTTAGTTCCTTGTTAAGGAGAGTTACAGCAGAACTTCCCCGGGAACATGGTGTCTTCTCCAGCCACTAATGATGACCTCACATTTTTCCAACACAGTCAACACAAGTTTGATTTCGTCGTATACGGTAATGGATCCTTTGTGTGTCCTGTGATGAATCCTGGGAGAACCACTGCCATTATATGTGTTCGTAAGTTAGAGTTTTTCTTTAGATTTATACTCCAATCTGTGCAACGTGTCGTAATACATCATATTATTTTTCTCATCTATTGCTACAGCAGTTGCCACCTTCGCTGGAAGTTAGGGAAGATAACAATCCTCTCCCCATCCTCTGTCCTCAGCCGGTTAGGTCCAGAATGTGATGCTGGTGGGGCGGGAGGGCAACAGTAATGAATCCCGTCACTGTAAATAATGTTAGACAATGGTTGTGCCAAGACTGTAGCTGGGGTTAGCGCACGTACAAGACATACTAGTACGTATACTGAATCATTATCATTTGTATGTAGAGGTTCTCATATACTGAGCATTCAATGATTGTGTTGCTTAAATTGTGTTCTATTACTTAAACTACCAAATGTTAAAAGTAATGAAGCTAGATGTAACTTGACTACCATCCCAGAACAGAAGGTTTACATGATGACACACACGGGAGAGAGGCCATGCTATATCTTAGTACTGGCAGGAGATAATTATTTCATCCAGAGTGTATTTATGATGGTAAGATAAGTGGGTGATATATTATATATATTCTTGCTAAGATTATCGCATCACAAGGGTATATATAATCGTAAATAACTGTTCATTGTTTTGTTTTCTTCGTAAATTTGCCTCGAACAACTGAATTTCGCTATATGACTTTTGATTGATGTCAGTCATTTTCCTATGATAGATAAGGATATGCCTTATCATTGAATCATATTTAAAGTATGAGAACATGATCTTATCATCAATCTCCTTATCATTATCTGTACATATGTTATTACTAAGTGTTTCCAACACTAGTCTTGTTGGTCACTGATGAGGTAACTATAGTTACTGATGGTATCTTTTGTTTGATGTTCCTAATTACATATTTACAATGAATTGTTTTATGGACCCAAAATTAATATTTGAAATCAACATATATATTTCATTATAAATCCGTTCATATTTACATATGCATTTGTGGGCAAAATTAAACATTTCATTTCAGTTTTGTGAATTTGGTGAATTTGTTATAAATGATCATATGTGTATCCTTTTGTTTCATCCGTATAGCATCTCTCATCATCACCGACCTATATATCAATATACTCTAGCAATTATGTCTTTGCTGCTTTTCTTTCTTTAGATTTACATTTGATTTATACGATTAACAAACAAATAAAGATAAAAGATGCTTTTGTACGTAACAAGTTCTATCATGTTTCTAAAATTATTTACTGATGTCTCTTAC
>JAUUEG010011804.1:0-12326 GCA_032361445.1 Panulirus gracilis | reverse complement strand
ATGTATACACACTCTCATACAATGCACATTATACTGGGTGCCCATTCCATCGAACATTTAAGGGGGGGATGAACAGCTGGGTGGACTGTGGACCGGCTGTCGCGAACAGGATTCGATCTTATTCGAGTCTGATCTTACGACGTAAATTACAAATGAAATGCTTCACATACAAAGCTAATGCATTTAAGTGGTTTAATTATTCATTCCCCCTCACGAACTAAGTCAAGTACTATATTCAATATTGAATACATTTCCAATTAAAGTGCTCCGTTACGTATACAGTGGCTAGATATATTCTCTAAGGCCCTTTAAACGGTAAGCAGATTTCCCAAGCTGGTGTACGTACGTTTCGTGAACGGTTTACAGAAACTGGCGTTCTGTCGACACTCACTTTAAATCCTTTTTTGTTCAACAACATCTGATGGAAGCCAGGGAGGTTGGTAAACACATAACAACTACATGAAAAGTGCCTTGGGGGAAAAAAATAATGTAAAATACTTTTTAGCAAGCTGACATTTACCTGGATATCACAAATTTAACTAACTGATATAATTCAGTGGAATCGACAAAGGTGATAAGAGGATTATTACAGAAAACGTTAGGATATTATTAATGTTAGCCTGATGTAACTGCACGTCTTGCTGTGGGTATAAACGTATTGAGGTGCTGATATTGTTAAATGCCAGCTAGGATTGTTTAATAGGATAGGATTCTGAATTCCTATTTCCGACTCCATTCTGACTGCACTTATATCTTCTTTTTTTTTTTTTACTAAAGAATTGGTGGGAGACTGTGATAATGGCACTGTCCTCAAATTAAGCAGAGTGCACTAACTGAGGAAGCCTCCATGACATTTGAGTTAAAACATGAGAAAATATAATGTACGAGAGGAGACACTTGGGTACTAGGCCCGTTTTCACAAATATCAACAAACTTTGTCCTTGAATTTGTGAATGTAAACTCTGAATGTGACTTGTGGGTTAACACTACGGAAATTACTTTCCGATTCCATTTCTAATTACAATACGAATGTGTCCACTGAAGTGAAGTTTAATGTAGTTTATATCTTCGAGAACATTTGCTTCGGTGTATGCTGAGAGGGGAATTTATAATTCAGAAAATACTAATATTTTTGTTTGTTATGGTATGGGATTTAACATTATTCAACAGAAAAAAAAATCTATTAACTTAGTTCCATAGTTTCGATATTAGTCAATGGCATTTTTAGTTCTAGTTTTCATATTAGTTAATGGCATTTTTAAGTGTAATTCCTTTTAATACGCCATATTTTTAAACTTATCATTTGTTTATTTACTAATTACATAGTATTACCTACAACTTATATTCAGTTTCGCATTCAGAAATCCTCTTATAATAGGCTTTATGTATTTTTCAAAGATAACGATGCAATCCTCATGGATCTCGTATTGAAAAAAAAAACATAGTATTTACATACCTATTCTCGTGCATAACTGTAATGTCAGTATTTAAATACAAAGAGAAACGGTACAGTTAGTTTGCATCTTACGACCAAGTATATATCTTAATCCTTAATACAATAACAACGCCATCATCATAGACTACTCATTAATAACTCTTCGTAATATCTGTGGGCAATAGCGAACCGAACATCAGAGTTTTTGAATCTTTAAATACCAGGAAAATTCAAAACCAGAGTTAAACAGGAACGATATACCATCAACATCTTTTAAACAGAGCGAGATGAGCTACGTAACTACATCAGTTCATCATTAAAGTCTGAACGTTTTCTATCGCAATTTTCTTGTCATCTTTGCGTCACTCTGAATCATTTTACTTATAATGTTGCCAGTACCTCGATTTCACCTGTAAGTTTTGGAATTACCTTGATTTTCCACGTAAAGTTTGGAATTACCTTGCTTTTCCAAGTAAATTTTGGAATTACCTTGATTTGCCACGTAATTTTTGGAATTACCTTGATTTTCTACATAAATTTTGGAATTACCTTGATTTTTTCTCTGCACTTCTGATTACTTCTGATTTTTCTGTGGTTATATTTGACACACATAAAGAGAAATACAAGCTTATTATCACGATTATTTGCCTGATACTTGATTTTGTATCGTCTGTGCAGCACATGAGTCTCACATTAATCTGTCTCATGACCCTGGTCGTATATTTAAGACTAAAAAGCAAATGCTCACGAAACTTTAATTTCTATCCATTCATTCCCAACATCTAAGGCAGTAAATTGCATAAGTCTCATAATATCAGTCTGGATTTTGCCTAAGTTATGAGACTTTTTTAAAACGACTTTACTGGTAACTTAACCAAGCTCATTAACTTGAAGAAAATTGAAGAAAAATTTAACCTTTAGCTATCAAAATTTATATGGTTGTTTCCCCAGCACATAACAAGTTGAATGACCCAAGACCCATAACTCTTTATTTTTACGTCGCCTGTAAAAAGGCTTGACTTGGCTCATAACCTAAAAACATAAAAATATAAAAAAATATCATTAATGCTATTATTATCAGCAGTAGCAGTAATGTCATTTATCATTATTACTTTTTCTCATACATGCTCGCCACTTCCTACATGAGCAAGGTAGTGTCAAGAACAGATGACAGAGCCTTAGAGGGAAAAATCCTCACTTGGCTCCATGCTCTGTTCTTTCTTTTTGGAAAGCAATATAGAAAGGCCACTGGAGGTGAATCTTTTTTTGCTGTTTGTAGATCAGATGGCACTGACTGCAGACTTAGAAGGAAACTGCAAAAGACAGTGAAAAAGTTTGGGATAGTGTGTGAAGGAAGAGAAGTGAGGTTGAATGAGAACAAAAGTAAGGTTATGGGATGCAGCAGGGAGATAAGATAATACCTGCCTATGAGTAACTGCAATGAGTTTTGCCACATGGCAGGGCTAGTGTGTAGAGTTCACCACATTTTGCTTGTTGAAAAATGCCATTCCCCTCCACTATAATGCACCTTCAATAATTATCAATCTGAGCTTCATAAGAGACTGCCTTCAGCTACATATTAAATCTCTTGAATGTTTCTGTGGTCACTACATAATTTCTTATTTTTCCAAGTAATGAACAGAATAATATTTCAAGCTTCTTAGCAGGACACTCATAAATTGTTGTTTGACATCTTAATATTACGTTCCTAGGAATTACTACTGACATAACTTTAACTTCCTTGATGAGAAGCTTTTAGATTTAAAATACTTCTCTTAATGCCTTCTACTTCCTGTTATGAATATATCATCAAGTATCTTCTTTCCAAACTTTAGAGTTCACAAGTATCTTCTTTCCAAACTTTAGAGTTCAAGCATTTTTTATCGCTATTCATACACTTTAGACCATCAGTTTTGCTTATGAAGTGTTTCTGAATTCTTTCTCATTGTGTATTTCCATTTGTTTAACTGGTGACCTTCATATATAAAACAGCAGTATTCAATCTGCTCCTTATAAACACAATGAGCATTTCTGTCATATTTCTTCCTAATGATTTCCATTATGTTATCTTCTGCCCTCCTGTGGACCACATCTAAGTCTCTTTGTAATTTCTCTTGCTCCTCAGTATCACAGTCTAACTCATTCAAGTTTAATCAGCAAAACACCTGACTTACTCTCCCTTGCATCCTTATCTACGTCAGAAATCTTCAGAGGAAGAAAGTGAAAATGAAATGGGAGGACTTGGAGAAAGTGCAGTCCTTTAAGTACCTTATAGTGGACTTGGCTGCATATCAAACCATAGAGGTTAAAAAGGAATCACAGGGTGGCTAAGATGGCTAAGATCCTGGATGCAATGAGGAGTGCCTGTGATATGATTGTGATGGAGTTCTACTGATATCAGTAAATTGTTTTATTTCATAATTTTGTACATCAATAAAATGTATATTTACAAATTCTATTAACTTTTGCAATGTATTTTGCACTTTCCACTCTGTAAAACTATTCTTCATATAGGTTTCCAGTAACATTTACTACATTTTAAGAGATTTTCTCTCCTATAGGAACATATCTCCCATTTCATCAATTGGTAAGCAAATGGAGTAAAGGGTACTGATTAAGACACTGATGTAAGAAGAGTTTCCTAGAAACAAAATAATTTGTAAATCAAGGGATGGATGTAATTTAGCACTGCTACTGTTGAGTCAAGGTGTTGTGATGTGACTGTGAAATCATCTGCATTTGACAGAACTTTCAAACTGTGGTTTACTAGAGGTAACAGGTCATGTGTAAAGATATTGAAGAGGGCAAAAGAAAAAAATCTTCCCTGCAATACTTTAGGGTTTGAGATGTGAACCCATTGTGAGTGATTCTAATGCTGTGTTGTCAACTGACAATAATAACAGACTCACCATAGATGACCTCTCACTCGTAGTGTAACCTCAAGCAGGCAGACCCAAGTAACACCTACAAATATATCGCATGTATCTCCAGCTCCAGGAGTCCCATCTCCTATAGGGCTCCCACAGTGCCCAAGAAGCCAGTCAGTCCATTGGGCAGGACCAAAAATTATAAAGTGTAATGATATTAGTGTATCTCAGTGGGAAGAGTGCCGTGCATACAAGCAGTAAGAGTTCACTGTCTTCATTGTGGTATGATGCAGCATGGGCATGAAAGGTCATGGGATAGACTGAATCGGTGTTTTGTGTTGCAAGGCTAGGTGGAGTCCACAGTGCAAACAAAAAAAGTGTAACCTCTGTATGTCTGGCAAGTAGGGTTTCAGGGTGGGGTGGCATTTAAGATCGAGATGGGAGGATGACTGTTTCATCTTTGATGGATCATTTCAGTGCATATGGTTTGTCATCAATGTTGTGTTTGTAGAGGGTTGATGAGTACAGGTTGCTTGGGTGTAAGGGAAGGGTAAGCATTATATTTCTATCAGGGGGTTGGAGATAGTCATGAAGTAATTTAAGAGAGATGAGTCTAGGGCTGTTCCAAAACACTGAGTGCCAACCTTGTCGAAGTGGGATAGTATCAGGTGGATCTTTGTTTCATTGTGCAGTTGATGAGTGTATGTGATTATTCTAAGTGAGTTAGTTTATGCAGCATGAAGTTTTTGTTAAACTTATTTTTGAGAGGGTGGACAAACAGGCAGGTAAGAGACAGTTTACATTGAAGTGGGTGGGATGTTTGTTGAGGATACTCAGGGAATCTTTTTCTTGTCTAAATTTGGTATCAGTTAGTGTTCCCCTGATTGCTAACTGAAGATCAAGCTTCTTTACCAGTCACATACAATTCACCCAGCCATCTCTTTCATCTGAAATGGAGGCTCATTTTCCCATAGAAACCTAAGATGTTCCTTACACATGACTTTTCCTTGAAACTGTGGTTTTAGTTTCTTGTTTGCAAGAGCTAATCCGCCTGCTTTCTTATTTACTTTTCCAGTACTTTGCAGACCACACTCAACCAGTAGACTGGTCTGTAGTTCAGATGATCCTCCCAGTCTCCTATCTTGAAGATAAGTTCGATATTTGCCCACTTCCATTCCCTTGGGACTTTACCTTCCTCCAAACAACATCTTAAACATGTCAAATGGTCTGTCAAGAGTATCTGTGCACATCTTTAGCACATATGAGACAATAATGAACAATACTTTTAATGGAGATTGTAATGCTTAAGGAATAATCTTTGTGGGAGGACCACAGATGTATAAAGATTACTGGTTTCTATGCAATTTCAGCCCTGACTATGTATATGGCTGAATACAAAAAATTAGTGGTTTAAATTTTTAAACAATCATTTTCCTATAAAATATCAATGGAAATTCAGATAACAAATTCAAAATATTCTGTTCATCCAAAGTGGTAGTGAGGTATGTTCAACATGGAGATAAGTGGGTACTCTAACATGCATTGAAGTACAAATATATGCACACTTGTTAATGGATGATCTAAATTCCTTATATAAATTTCGATAAAACCTGCAATTTATGCTAATGACTACATACTCAACAGCAATATAATTCAAAACTCTACTGAATTTCCATTAATACTTTTATGCATATTCAAGGGTTATAAAAACTATATACACTAATCACAAACTAATCTAAGTATTCAAATATTCATAAAAAATCAACTTCCTACATGAAAGGGAAGTCTTTCTTGTGAGTAAAAGGTCTTGCATGAGGGATTCATTAAAAACCAAAAGAGAAAAGAAGCCATTCATAAACCTAAGACACCAGGTGCAGTAAGCAATCTATTCAGCACAAAATCCCCAGCATACTAGATATATGGCATCTCTACATTCAAAAGTAAACAAGCCTTCAAGACCACAAGTTACCAAATACAAATTAGGAGCAGCAAGATGGATGAACAAAAAAATGAGCCTAAGTCTACCAACTTACCAGAGCCACCAGCAAAAGACACGTAACCTAGGCGTTCGCAGGTAAGGGTAGAAGGGCGGAGGGACCACAGGCCGAAGAGGGAAAGGATGGTTGGGGTTAGGAACAACAGGAGCAGTGGATCATGGATGAAAGGGGGGGGTTGGGGTTATACACAGGTCATTGGGGATAATGGATGGGACACAGTTAACGAGGCAGGTGAGATGGCAAAGAAAACAGACAAGTTAATAATAATGAGTTGGAAGAGAAAATACATAAAATATTTCCAATGAAAAAATGGAAAATAAAAAGTGGTAATTATCAAAAGGCAAGAGTAACAATGTATACAGTAATAAAGAAGGGCAACATGAGATGGGTCATGCACATAGCAAAACGAACAAAATATTATGATTGAGAACAAGGAATTGGATAAATTAGGAGACAAAAGCACAAAGGCATTGAACAGTATAGAGCAAGTTCATTCAGTAATAAGAGATCATATCAGGTTAGATGACATTTGCAAAAAAGATAGATACCAACAGATGAAATGAGGAGAGGTGTTGTAAAGAAAAACAAGAAAAAAGCAAGAAGGGATTTTAACAGAAACATCAAAAGATAAAAAGGGGTATGGGGGTAATATTGGTGAAAATAAACGTTGATTGGGGATGGCATATCATGGGGTAAGAGGAGTGGTTGCAATTCCACGTAGGATGTCCCGGAAAAGAAAGAAAAAAACAAAAATAAATATTAATAAACATGACAATAATGCACAGAATAAAGCACACACTAATGCTCTGGGACAGCCTGTAATAAGAACACTACTAAATTTATGAACATAAAAAAATTTACAATTACTCTTCATCGTTCATGACAATCTTTTATACCATGGCACAAGACATGTCTGACTATAAAAGACTTCATCACTGAATATTTCTAAATCACTAACTAATAAAGCAACATATAATATCTGCAAGTGCCAAAGTTTGCTAACTCTCTCAAAAAAGAAGAAAATTGCATGCAAAACACTCTTCACACTACCCTTGTATAACAAACAATATAAATACATCATGCAATCACTAAAAATACAGGAGACCAGGTGAGTACTGTAATAGCAAAGACACCAGTACTCCCTGTGCCACATGCTGTAAAACCTAGTATCAATGGACTGATGAAAAGGGGGAGAGAGGGAGAGAAAGATTAATGATGGCTGAGAAGAAGAAAAAAAGGTGAAATGTGGAAGTTGGAAAAAAGTTTGCACAGCACTTGTAAAAAAAAATGGGAAAGGGTGAAAAAAAAGAAAGAGAGAAACAAGAATTCAAAGAGCAAAAAGGAAGAAAACTGAAAAGAATAGAGGGAGGGACTGAGACAAGCTGAAAGTAAAAGAAATCAAGGATAGGGATATGGTGGGATACATTAGCAATGGGGGAATTAGGTGGCAGGCAAAAAACAGAAGGGTGGAAGAGAGCAAATTATGATGGATGTAAGGTAGACAAAGGGAAGCAAACAAAGGAAGAGAGAAAGGGGAGAAGCACAAATTTTGTCAACAAATCCTCAGGTAGTTATGTGTACAATGTTCAAATGAAAGCATTACAATTGGTGGTAAAATTATCTGCCAAAACACATTAACTTTCACACTTCAGTTTATACTCATAGTAAAATTGTAGCACCTATTTCTATGACCTCCACCATGACATATTTTTGTAATACCTGTAATACCTCAACTGTGTATTTTCAGCCAAATGGCCATCAAAATTCAATACTTTTTGAGTAATCAACACCATACAGAAGACACATAAGTAATACTTTTCCTCCACTATCTCCAGGGATACTCATTACTATTCTTATATTTATCATTATTAGAGATACAATTACTAAAACCAGTATGATCATCATTGTAATTATTATCAAAGATTATTTTCAAAGCAACACCATATACTGATAAAGAGGGAATGATCAAAAGAACAACTGTATCATCTTAACCTTATTACATATACAAAAATCAAATCAAGTGACACCACAAAAAGCTAAATGGACCATATTGCAAGACTGAACAATAAAACCATACCAATAAAAAAGAACAAGAAATTTAACTTGCTCTAAACAAACCCATTAAATCCATTTAAAATAATCCAACGGAACTACAGTACATTCATCACTTGAGATAACCAAAGTCTACTCCACCTGGCTATGTAAAAATTCACTTAATCTTTCATAAAC
Organism: Panulirus gracilis; assembly: GCA_032361445.1. Taxonomy (NCBI): domain Eukaryota; kingdom Metazoa; phylum Arthropoda; class Malacostraca; order Decapoda; family Palinuridae; genus Panulirus; species Panulirus gracilis. Next base: position 3,798 of record JAUUEG010011804.1, on the reverse strand, counting down.
ATGGAATCCAAAGGATTGCAGAACCCATAATAAAGAAAAAACAATATACATAAAGTGGAATTCCATGAAATAACCCAAAACTTCCTAAATAAACTACAACAAAGCACACCACCCAGCATTCAATTCCAATGTCAACCTCATGGACAAACCTCTGTAAGTAAAACATCTCAAGGTGTACTTAGCCCTGATATTGATTCTGCCTTTCCATGATCTAAGGAATAAAAGCAACATTTATGCCAAGGATAAAGTCAATAAGAGTACAACATGACTTTATTCTTATCTTTCCAAAAATACCAAAAGTTACTTCTTAATACATAAGTTAACAATGAAACAATCATCTTAAGTATTTACAAAATAACTAAGGTAAAAGAAACTCTATAAAATGTCTCAATGTATCACGAAAACTTATAATCAATTAATCAAAAGATCTGAACCATATACTTGAAAATACTAACCTCAGGCAAAGAGTGCACACAAAACTTATCTTGCACAATCTGCAAACATCAGAGATATACAGAAGCTTGGCAAATTTGAATCCTATGGACAGCATTAACCAGCAACGACAGTGAGCAAAGCAATATTACCTCATGCTACATTCATAAATGATACCAAACCTTCTTACTTCAATATTTTCTATAACATAAATATGATCTATGTTTTTTCTTTTCCACAATACATTTACTGTACCATACATTCAAAATGTGGCCAACTGTGAGACTTACTTTGATGTCCCTGAGGTGCTGAATCCATGCTGCTGCTGTCCACTGAACCGTCAAGTATGGAGTCCTCTTCCACAGTGTCTTTTTGCTGAACCCCGTTAGCTGATGCCTGTTAAGTGCATGTTCAAGTTTAGTAGGCAATGTTCCTTTTATAAGACATATGAAAGATTAAGCTTTTGGGGAAATAACTAGAAAAAGGACCTCAATGTGAATACTATTCCTTCTCTTTTATCAAAAGAAATAGAAAACTTTAAATAAAAGAGAAGTTTGTTACAAATGATAATTTCTTGACTTATGAGGCTTGAAAAGCATGCAAAGAAGTACACAGAAGCTTGTAAAGCTGCAAAATTCACTGAGGATACCATACTAGTCTGCTGCATTTTCAGATATATTTAGAGCCTCTTTCATTTTTTTACTTACTATCTTAGAATATGAACGGACAATACCAATCAAATGACAGCTTTTTCTTTTCTTTATTACTGCTTGATGAACCACTTTTGGGGGTTGGGGTAAATGATAATCAGCTTAACCAATGGATGGTTTGAGTAAACCCACTTCCGATTACAAACAGTGAATTCTAAGACACAGCCACTTGTTACAAAGACCACTCAGTTAGTCTTATCTCTATTCTACGTCTGTGCTACTTTTCATTGAGGCAAGTCTCAAAAGTTCCTTGACTATTACAGAAAGAGCAAGTAGTGAGGGAATCTTTACAAATGGATCCAAACCATTTCAACAAAACCTCTTCAACTCTTCTTACAATCACACCTCTCCCTTACCCTATCATTTCTTACTAATCAACCCTCCTTACATCATATGCGGTCATTAAACGTTTAATTCCAAGTAATCCACCTCTTTGGCACTTTTTATCAATGGCCCATGCCTTGCATCCATACAAAACCATCATGACTATGATACCATCAAACATAAACATACATCACTGCCCTCACGGGGAGTGACCTTTCTTTCCATACACCCAGGACCACAGCCCCCTTACCCTATGCATGGTTTACTTTAGCTCCCATTGTTCCATCCACTGTAATATCCACTAACAGTTATTTCAAACACTCCACTTTCTCTAGGTTTTCGCCATTCAAACAAACACCAACCATCCTGTCTCCACTAATAAACTTACCCTTACGTTTATTCACATTAACTTTACATCTCTCCTTTCAATCACTTTCCCAATTCTAGACACTGCCACCTGCAATTTCTGCCACTAGTAACATCAACAGGAAATAGAAACTGAATTACCTCCCTCACTAACCCACCCATTAACAGATTACATAGTCATAGTGACAATCATATCCCAGTAACCACTCACCCTCCTCTCTTCCTTATATGCCTTCCTCACATGATAAAAACTCTTCTCTGCTTCAAGTAGGTTTCCCCAACCTATAAAATTAATAAAACCTGCCATTAAGCATTTTTAGAACCCTATCATACACCTTCTCCAGATATATAAATGCCACATACACATACCTCCATTTCTCAAAATTTTTCTCATAGATTCTATAAAATGGAAACATCTGATCAAAACATTTTTTATCACTCCAGTTTAGTATGTAGTAGCCTAATCACTGAATGAGAAGAAGTCAAAAGAATGTACAGGTATGACTAATAGTAATTTATGAAGAAGTAAACTTCAATAGGTGGGGGAGGGGGATATTATAAGAGCAAGGATGCGACAGAAATAAAGGAGAATGTATAGGTACGATTCACAATGACAAGATGTAAGTACAGAGCACAGTAGTCCATGAATACTTCGTTACCACTAAGATAATGTAAGTACATGGTAGAAGGCTACTGTGACTAGGTCAGGTGTGTGTGCAGGCATGTAAAACAATGCGGTGAGTACGTCTATACTGTACATGTATATTTCAGATGGGATGAGAGACAAAATATGGAGAGTGACAATTTCCCAGTTTTGTGTCTAACAAGGAATCCTTTTTCCAAAGAAAATTTTAATTTGCAGCCTACACAGAGTATTCATGTACAGTGTCATATGCCAAATACTAAAAATATTTCGTACTGTCATTTGATATGAAGAAAACAATATTTTCCATTCTCTTTACACTAGTCTCAAAATATTCTTTTGGTTCTCAAGCTATAAAAAAAGTATCAAGTATGAAAAACTGATACAAATTCCACAGTATGCTGTGTCAAATTCAATTTAAGTATGCCCTTGATACAAAACCACCAACAAAACGAAACCTCCAAACAATGATGAAAATATATCAATATATCTGTTTTACATATACATTAAATTCAAAATCTCCATCATAATCTAATACAGATCAACAGCAATCTAAAATTTCCACAATGAAGTCAAACCAGGTATATATAGTAGCTTCTTATCCAGCAACCCTAGACCTTAAATACAACAGCAACAAAACAAGATGCAGCTTACAGATGATTGTGATGACTTAACTTCAAGGTATGACAAAAATCTTAAACGATTTTTCATCCACGTTTACGGCCTAAGGTGTTACCGGACTCCGCTTACTTGTGGTTTTACCAAAAGCGAAAAGTCACCATTGGCAAGGCTCTGATCATCGGCATTTAATGAAACAGAGAACAGTCTCGTCAAAGATCTTATCGCTTCAAAGAAGTCCATCCTTTCCCTGCTGCTGAGTGTGGCGCAGCGCTGGAACCGCGGAAGCCACTGGAAAAGGGGTCTTCATGTAACATCAGGACACACACACACACACACACACACACACACCCTCTGAAAGGGTCGCATTGTAGAAAACAAAAAATAATCACAAGACAGCCCGTGTTGCAGATCCAGTCTTATTGCAAGGTGACGTAACGCTATGCAACAAATTGACGTCCACCTTCCCGTTATACTGTCATCATCGAAGAGATAAGACATAGATAAAATTGCAGGTCCTGATAAGCTTTATCTGAAAACACTGAGGGAAGCTAAGAATGAGATCGTTTCAGCCCCCCACTATTCTCATCAGTAGTAAGTCATTTGCTATAGGGAAACTTCGTGAGGAGTGGAAGGCTGCCTGTGTAACATCGATAAACCTGACACATATGTAGCAAACGTATGGAGACCGACCTTCGTCGAGAC
>JAUUEG010011475.1:0-12335 GCA_032361445.1 Panulirus gracilis | reverse complement strand
TAGTTTCGTGAGAGGGAAACTGCATCGAGTCTATTGGTCCGATAGGAAGACTGTGTCCAGTCTACTGGCTTATGGGGAAGATTACGTCCATTTAAGTCGCCTGAGAGGGAGACTGCATCCAGTGTAGTGGCTTGGTAAGGAGACTGCGTCCAGTCTAGTGGTTTGATAGGGCTAGTACATCCAGTCTATTGGCGTAACAGGGAGAATATATCGAGTTTAGTTGCTTGAGAAGGAAGCTGTGTCTACTGCAATGGCCTGAAAGGGAGACTGCATCCATTCTGTTGTCTTCAGAGGATGTCTGCGTCCATTCATGGAGTTAGAGGGAGACTGCGTCCAGTGTTGCAGCCTGACAGGAAGACTGCGTCGGGTGTAGTGGCCTGAGATGGAGACTACATAAAGTCTAGTGGATTGAGAAAGAGAGCGTCTTGTCCATTGGCATGAGAAAGAGAGCGTCTTGTCCATTGGCATGAGAAAGAGACAGCGTCCAGCCTATTAGCTTGAGAAGGAGACTATGTCCAGTCTACTAGCTTTCGAGGGACATTCCGTCCAGCCTAATGACCAGCGAGGAAGACTGCCTCCAGTCTAGTGGCTTTAGAAGGAGAATGCGTCCAGCATAATGGCCAGATAGGGGAACATCTTCCAGTCTCTTGGCTTGAGAGGGAGACTCCGTCCACCGTAGTGGCCAGAGAGGGAAAATGCATCCAGCCTAACGGGTTCAGAGGGAGACTGCGTCAAGTCTAGTTGCCTGAAAGGGAGACAGCGTCCAGTATAGTGGCTTTAGAGGGAGCCTGTATGCAGTGTGGTAGTCTGAGATGGAGATTGCATCCAGTCTATTAATGTGAGAGGGAGCCTGCATCCTCTCTAGTACCCTGAGACGGAGAGTGCTTCCAGTCTTGTGGTCTGAAATGGAGAATGCGTACTTCTATTGGTTTCAGAGGGAAACTGCATGCAGTCAATAGTCTTGAAAGGAAGACTGTCCACTTTATTGTCCTGAGAAGGAGACTGCATCTAGTCTAGCGGCCCAAGAGGGAGACTGCGTAAAGTCTAGTGTATTGAGAGGGAGACTGCGTAAAGTCTAGTGTATTGAGAGGGAGACTGTGTCCAGTCTAGCGGCCTGAGAGGCAGACTTCGTCCAGTCTACTGTCTTGAAAGGGAGACTGCTTAAGGTCTATTGGCCGCAGAGGGAGACTTCGTCCAGTATATTGGCTTGAGAGAGAGAGAGGGCGTCTATTCTAGTGGCCAGAGAGGGAGACTGCGTCCAGTCTAGTAGCTTCAGAGGCAAACCGCGTTAATTCTATTGTCCTGAAAGGTAGGCTGCGTCCAGTGTAGTGGCTTCAGAGGGAGACTGTTTAGTCTAGTGGCCTCGGATGGAGAATGTACCCATTGTAGTGGCATGAAATGGAAAGTGCATCCAATCTATTGTCCTGAGAAGGAGACTGCGTCCAGTGTAGTAGCCTGAGAGGGAGACTGCGTCTAACATGTGGCATAAAAGGAAGACTGCATCTAGTCTAGTGGCTTGAGAGGGTGACTGCGTCAAGTGTAGTAGCTTGAGAGGGAGACTTTGACCAGTCTATTTGCTTGTGAAGGAGACTGCTTTAGTATAGTGACCTGAAAAGGAGATTGCGTCCATTCTAGACGCTTGAGACTGAGAATTCACCCTGTGTAGTGGCTAGAGAGGGAGACTTCGTCCAGTCCCGAGGCATTGGAGGAAGTCTGCATTCAGCCTAAGTCCTGAGAGGGAGAGTGCGTCCAGTCTAGAGGCTTGTTAGGGAGACTGCGTCCAGTCTAGAGGTTTGAAAGGGTGACGGAATACACTGTGTCGGGTTAGGGAGACTGCGTCCAGTCCAGTAGAATGGAAGGGAGTATGCATCAAGTCTAATGTCCTGACAGAGACACTGTGTCGAGCCTTGTGGTTTGAGAAGGAAACTGCGTCTACTCTAGTGGCCTGAGAGGGAGACTGCATGCAGTTTAGTGTCTTAAGACGGTGACTCGTCAAATCTTGGCTATAGAGAGAGACTGCGTGAAGTGTAGCGGCTTGAGTGGAATATAGCATCGAGTCTAGTGGCCTCAGAGGGAGACTGAATTAAGCCTTGTAGCTTGAGAGGGAGACTGCGTAAAGTCTAGTGGCCTGAGAGGGAGACTGCGTCCAGTCTTGTGGATAGAGAGGGAGGTTGCGTACAGTCTCGTGACTGGAGAGGGAGATTGCCTAAAGTGTAGTGGCTTGAGAGTGAGACTGTTTCTAGCCTATTGGCCTGAGAGAGAGACTGCGTCCAGTCTAGTGGCATTAGAGGAAGTCTGAATCCAGACTAGTGTCCTGATAGGGAGACTGCATGAAGTCTTGTGGCCTGGGAGAGAGACTGCATCCAGTTTAGTGGCCTGAGAGTGAGAAACTGCATTAAGTCTAGTGGCTTGAGAGGGAGACTGCGTCCAGTCTAGTGGTTTGAGAGGGGGACAGACTCCAGTGCATTGGCTTGAGAGGGAGACTGCGTCCAGTGCAGCAGGCTGAGAAGGAGACTGCGTCAAGTCTAGTTGCTTGAAAGGGAAACTGCGTCCAGTCTAATGGTCTGAGAATGAGACTTCGTCCAGTCTGTTGGCTTGAAAGGGAGACTGCGTCCAGCCTAGTTGCCCTCTAGGGAGACATCGTCCAGTCTATTGGCTGGAGAGGAAGATTGTGTCCAGCACAGTGGCCAGCGAGGGAGAGTGCGTCCAGTCTAGCAGTTTCAGAAGGAGACTTCGTCAAGTGTAGTGGCTTAAAACGGAGACTGCGTCCAGTCTACTGGCTTCAGAGGGAGATTGTGTCCAGTCTAGTTGCCTCAGAGGGAGAGTGCATCCAGTTTAGTGGCATGAGAAGAAGACTGCATCCAATCTCGTGACATCAGATGGAGAATGCGTCAAGTCTCGTAGCCTGAGAGGGAGATTGCGTTTAGTGCAGCGGGCTGAGAGGGAGACTGCCTCTTGGCCAGTGGCTTGAGAGGGAGACTGCGTCCAATCTCGCAGTTTAAGAGGGACACTGCGTCTACTCTCGTGGCCTGAGTGATAAACTGCGTCTAGTCTAGTGGCCTGGGAGAAAGACTGCGTTTAGTCCAGTGGCTTGAGAGGGTAACCGCGTCAAGTCTAGTAGCTTGAGAAGGAGACTTTGCCCAGTCTAGTGGCTTGAGAGGGAGACTGCTATAGTCTAGCGATCTAAAAGGGAGACTGCGTCCATTGCAGACGCTTGAAATTGAGACTCCACCCAGTGTAGTGGCTAGAGATTGAGAGTGCGTCCAGCCTAGAGGTATTAGGGGTAGTCTGCATCCAGACTACTGTCCTGAGATGGAAACTACTTCTAGTCCAGTGGCCTGGGAGGGAAACTGCGTCCAGTGTAGTGGGTTGAGAGGGAGACTGCATCCAGTCAAGTGGTTTGATAGGGAGATTGCGTCCAGTTTAGTGATTTGAGACGGTGACAGACGGAGACAGAATGCAGTGTGTTGGCTTGAGAGGGAGACTGCTTCTAGTGTAGCGGGCTGAGTGGTTGACTGTATCCATTTTAGTGTCCCGACAGGGAGACTGCATCCAGTCTAGTGGCCTGAGAGGGAGTCTGCATCCAGTCTATTGGCCTGACAGTGAGATTGTATTGAGTCTATTGGCTTGAGAAGGAAACTGCGTCTACCTCTGGTGGCTTGAAAATGAGACTGCGACCAATTAAGTGTCTTGAGAGGGTCACTGCGTCCATTATTTGCCTTAGAGGGAGACTGATTGTAATGTAGCGGCCTGAGAGGAAGACTGCGTTGAGTATAGTGGCCTAAGAGGGAGACTACATCAAGTCTAGTGGCTTGAGAGGGAAGCTGCTTCCAGTCTAGTGGCCTGAGAGGGAGACTGCGTTCAATCTATTAACTTGATAGTGAGACTGCCTGCAGCTTAATGGCCAGTGAGGGAAACTGTGTCCATTCTAGAGACTTCAGATGGAGATTGGGTCCAGCCTAGTGGCCAGAGAGGGAGACTGCATCCAGTCTAACGGCTTCATAGTGAGACTGCGTCAAGTCTAGTGGCCTGAAAGGAAGACTTCGTCCAGTCTGGTGGGATCAGAGGGAGACTGAATCCAGTCTAGCAGACTGAGAAGGAGACTGCGACCAGTGCAGCGGGATGAGAGGGAGACTGCTTCCAGTCTAGTAGCTTGAGAGGGAGACAGCGTGCAGTCTTGTGCCTTGAGAGGGACACTGCGTCTACTCTCGTGGCCTGAGAGGGAGACTGCGTCTCGTCTAGCGGCCTGAAAGGAGGACTGCGTTGAGGTTAGTGGCTTGAGAGGGTGACTGTGTCAAGACTAGTAGCTTGACTGCTATAGTTTTGTGCCCTGAAAGGGAGACTGCGATCAATCTAGCGACATGGGAGGGAGACTGCGTCCAGTCTAGTGGCTTGAGAGGGAGACTGCATCCAGTCTTTTTGCCTGACAGAGAGAATGTCTCGAGTGTAGTGGCTTCAGAAGGAAACTGCGTCTACTCTAGTTGCCTGAGAGGCAGACTGCGTCCAGTCTAGTGTCTTGGGAGGGTGACCGCGTCGAGTCTAGCGTTCTGAGAGGGAGACAGCGTCCAGTGGACTAGCTTGAGAGGGAGACTGCGTCCAGTGTAGTAGCCTGGGAGGAAGACTGCGTCCAGTTCGGTGGCTTTAGAGGTAGCCTGCATCCAGACTATTGTCATGAGAGGAAGACTGCATCTAGTCTATTGGCCTGTATTCTCGGCCCTAGAGGGAGATTTCGTCCAGTGTAGCGGCCTAAGAGGAAGACTGCATCGAGTCTAGTGGTCTGAGAGGGAGACTGCATCAAGTCTAGTGGCCTGACAGGGGGACTTCGTCAAGTCTAGTGGCTGGAGAGGGAGACTGCGTCCAGTGCACTAGCTTGAGAGGAAGACTGCGTTTAATGCAGTAGCCTGAAAGGAAGACTGTTTCCAGTCCATTAGCTTTAGAGGGAGTCTGCATCCAGTCTAGTGTCATTTAGTGTCCATCCATCCACTGGCCTGGGTGAAAAACTGTGTCCGGGCAATTGGCTTGGAAGGGAGACTGCGTCCTGTTTAGTGACCCGAGAGGGAGACTGCATCCAGTCTAGTGGCTTGAGAGGGAGGCTGCGTACAGTCTCGTGGGTTGAGAGGGAGTCTGCCTAGAGTGTAGTGGCTTGAGAGGGAGACTGCGTCCAGTCTATTGGCTTGAGAGGGAGATTTAATCCAGTTTATTGGCCTGAGAGTGAAACAGTCTCCTGCGTCCAGTCTACTGGCCTGAGAGTGAGACAGTCTACTGCGACCATTGTATTTACCTGAGAGAGAAACTGCGTCCCGTCTATTGGCTTGACAGAGAGAATGCTTCTAGTCTAGTGGCCTCAAAGGGAGACTGCGTCCAGTCTAGTGTCCCGAGAGGGTGACTGCATCCTGTTTTGACCTTAGAGGTAGACTGCGTCCAGTTTTGGCCAAAGAGGGAGACGCTCTGCGTCTAGTGTAACCGCCTGAGAGGAAGACTGCGTCGAGCCCATTGATCTGAGATGGAGACTGCGTTAAGCCTAGTTGCTTGAGAGGGAGTCTCTGTCCAGTTTAGTGACCTGAGAAGGTGACGACGTCAAATGTGGTGGCTTGAGAGGGAGTGTACCTGCATTCTAGTGGCCTGAAAGATAGACTGCTTCCAGCCTATTGGCTTGAAAGGGAGACTGTGTCAAGCCTAGTGACCAGAGAGAGAGAGAGAGATTGCGTTTAGTCTAGTGGCTTGAGAGGGAGACTGCTTCATGTCTAGTGGCCTGAGAGGAACACTGCGTCCAGTCTAATGCCTTGAGAGGGAGACTGCTTCTCGTCTAGTACCTGAAAGGAAGACTAGGTGCAGACTAGTGCTTGAGAGGGAGACTGCGTCCAATGGACTAGCTTGAGAGGGAAACTGCGTTGTTTCTAGTATCTTGAAAGGGAGAATGCGTCTGCGCCAGTGGCTTTACAGGGAGACTGTTTATTGTCAAGTGACCTGAAAGTGAGACTGCATCCAGTCTATCTTGAGAGGGAGACTGCGTCCAGTCTAGTAGCTTGGGAGAGAGTATATTGGTTTGAGATGGAGACTGCCTCTAGTCTAGCAACCTGTAAGTGAGACTACGTCCAGTCTATTACCGTGAGAGGGAGGCTGGATCCAGTCTCGTGGATTGAAAGGGAGTCTACATCCATCTTAGTGGCCGAAGGTTGAGGATGCGTTCAGTATAACGACCTGAGAGGAACACTGCATCCAGTCTCAGTGCTCTTGAGAGGGAGAGAGTGTTCAGTCTAGTACCCTGAGAGGGAGACTGCATCCTCTACAGTAACCTAAGACGGAGATTCCTTCCAGTCTAGTGGTGTGAGATGGCGAATGCGTAGTCTATTGGATTGAGAGAGAGACTGCATCCAGTCAATAGGCTTGAAAAGAAGATTGTCCAGTCTATTGTCTTGAGAGGGAGACTGCATCCAGTCCAGTGGTCTGAGAGGGAAACTGCGTCAAGTCTAGTGGATTGAGAGGGAGACTGCGTCCAATCTAGCAGCCTGAGAGGCAGACTTCGTCCAGTCTCCTGCCTTGAAAGGGAGACTGCGTAAGGCCTATTAGCCACAGAGGGAGACTTCGTCCAGTCTACTGTTTTGAAAGGGAGACTGCGTCCAGCCTAGTAGCCAGAGAGGGAGACTGCGTCCAGTCTAGTAGCTTCAGAGGCAGACTGCGTCATATCTAGTGGTCCGAAAGGGAGACTGCGTCCAATGTAGTGGCTTCACAGGGAGACTGTGTCCAGTCTAGTGGCCTCGGATGGAGAATGCATTGATTTTAGTGGCATGAAATGGAAAGTGCATGTAGTCTAGTGGCCTGAGATGAAGACTGCGTCCAGTGTAGTTGCCTGAGAGGGAGACTGCGTCTAGTCTAGTGGCCTGAAAGGAAGACTGCGTCTAGTCTAATGGCTTGTGAGGGTGAGTGCGTCCGTTCTTGTACCTTGACAGGGAGACTTTGATCAGTCTAGTGGCATGAGAGGGAGACTGCTATAGTCTAGTGACCTGAAAGGGAGACTGCGTCCCATTCTAGACGCTTGAGACTGACTGAGACTTCACCGTGTGCAGTGGTTAGAGATAGAGACTGGATCCAGCCTAGAGGCATTGAAGGGAGTCTGCAACCAGCCTACAGCCCTGAGAGGGAGAGTGCATCCAGTCTAGCGGCTTAGGAAGGAGACTGCGTCCAGTTTCGTAGCCTAGAAGAGAGACTGCATCCTGTCTAGTGGTTTGTTAGGGAGACTACGTCCAGTCTAGAGGTTTGAGAGGGAGACGGAATACAGTGTCTTGGCTTGAGAGGGAGACGGAATACAGTGTGTTGGCTTGAGAGGGAGACGGAACACACTGTGTTGGCTTGAGAGGGAGACTGCAGTCCAGCCCAGTAGAATGAGAGTATAGTGGCCTGACAGGGAGACTGTGTCGAGTCTTGTGGCTTGCGAAGGAAACTACGCCTACTCTAGTGGCCTGAGAGGGAGAATGCGTCCAGTCTAGTATCTTGAGAGGGTAACTGCGTCCATTCTTGGTCTTAAAGGGAAAATGCGTCCAGTGCAGCGGCCTGAGACGAAGACTGCGTCGTGTGTAGCTGTCTGAGAGGGAGACTGCATCAAGTCTAGTAGATTGAGGGGGAGACTGCGTCAAGTCTAGTGGCCTGACAGGGAGACTGCGTCCAGTCGAATGACCAGAGAGGGAGACTGCGTCCTGTCTAGCAGCTTTAGAGGGAGACTGCCTCCAGCCGAGTGGCTAGAGAGGGAGACTGCGTCCAGTCTAGTGGCTTCAGAAGCAAACTGCGTCTTGTCTAGTGGCCTGAAAGGGAGACTGTTGTCCAGTCTAATAGCCTTGGATGGAGAATGCATCCAGTCTAACGGCTTGAGAGAGAGACTGCGTCAAGTCTAGTTGCCTGAAAGGGAGACTGCCAGTGTAGTGGCTTGAGAGGGAGACTGCATCTAGTCAAGTGGCCTGAGATGGAGACTGCGTCCAGTCTAGTAGCCTGAGAGAGAGACTGCGTCTCGTCTAGTGGCATAAAAGGAAGACTGCGTCTATTCTATTATCTTGTGAGGGTGACTGCGTCAAGTCTATTAGTTTGAGAGGGAGGCTTTGACCAGTATCATGGCTAGAGAGGGAGACTGCGTCTCGTCTAGTGGCATAAAAGGAAGATTGCGTCAATTCTATTATCTTGTGAGTGTGGCTGCGTCAAGTCTATTAGCTTGAAAGGGAGACTTTGACCAGTCTCGTGGCTTGAGAGGGAGAATGCTATAATCTAGTGACCTGAAAAGGAGACTGCATCCAGTCTAGTCGCTTGAGACTGAGACTACACCTAGTGTAGTGGCTTGAGTGGGAGCTTGCGTCCAAAGTTGTGGTATTAGAAGGAGTCTGCATCCAATCTAGTGTCGTGAGAGGGAAACTGCATCGAGTCTATTGGCCCGAGAGGAAGTCCAGTCTACTGGCTTGGGAGGGAAACTGCGTCCAGTTCAGTTGCCTGAGAGGGAGACTGCATCCAGTCTAGTGGTTTGATAGGGCGAGTGCATCCAGACTATTGGCGTGGCAGGGAAAATGTGTTCAGTTTAGTTGCTTAAGAAGGAAACTGCGTGTACCCTAGTGGCCTGAGATGGAGACTGCATCCATTCTAGTGTCTTGAGAGGGTGTATGCGTCCATTCTTGGCCTTAGAGTGAGACTGTGTCCAGTGCTGCTGCCTGAAAGGAAGACTGCGTCGAGTGTAGTGGCCTGAAAGGGAGACTGCATCAAGTCTAGTGGCTTGAGAGGAAGACTGTGTCCAGTCCAGTGGCCTGAGAAAGAGACTGCGTCCAGTCCAGTGGCCTGAGAAAGAGACTGCGTCCAGTCTATTAGCTTGAGAAGGAGACTATGTCTCGTCTATTAGCTTTAGAGATGGGTTGCGTCTAACCTTATAACCAGCGAGACTGCTTCCAATCTAGCGGCGTTAGAAGAAGACTGCGTCCACCGTGGTGGCTACAGAGGAAAAATGCATCCAGCCTAACGGCTTCAGTGGAAAACGGCATCAGGTCTAGTTGCATGAAAGGGAGACTGCGTCCAATTTGGTGGCTTCAGAGGGAGCCTGTATGCAGTCTGGTGGCCTGAGAGGGAGACTGCGTCTAGTCTAGTGGCATGGAAGGAAGACTGCGTCTCGTCTAGTGGCTTGAGAGGGTGACTGCCTTAAGTGTTTTAGCTTGACAGGAGATTTTGACCAAGTCTAGTGGCTTTAGAGGGAGACTGCTATAGTCTAGTAACCTGAATGAGAGACTGCGTACATTATAGACTTGAGACTGAGACTTCACCGTGTGTAGTGGCTAGAGTCTAAAGTCATTGGAGGGAGTCTGCATTCAGCCTAAGACCAGAGAGAGAGATTGCGTCCAGCCTAGTGGCTTGTGAGGGAGACTGCGCCCAGTTTAGTGAACTTAGAAGGAGACTGCATCCTGTCTAGTGGTTTGTTAGGAAAACCACGTCTAGTCTAGTGGTTTGAGAGGGAGACGGAATAGAGTGTTAGATTGAGAGAGATACTGCGTCCAGTCCAGTAGAATGAGAGGGAGTGTGCATCCAGTCTAGTGGCCTGAAAAGGGATACTGCGTCGAGTCTTGTGGCTTGAGAAGGAAACTGCGTCTGATCTATTGGCCTGAGAGTGAGAGCGCGTCCAGTCTAGTGTCTTGAGAGTGTTACTAAGTTCATTCTTGGCCTTAGAGGGAAAATGCGTCCGGTGTAGCGGCCTGAGAGGCAGACTGCGTCGTATGTAGTGGTCTGAGAGGGATACTACATCAAGTTTAGTGGATTGAAAGGGAGACTGTGTCAAGTCTTGTGGCCTGAGAGGGAGACTGCGTCCAGTCTATTAGCTTGAGAGGGAGACCGCGTCTAATCTATTAGCTTGAGAGGGAGACTGCGTACAGCCAATGACCAGAGAGGGAGATTACATCCAGTCTGGCGGCTTTAGAGGGAGACCAAGTGGTCAGAAAGGGAGACATCGTCTAGTTTGTTGGCTTGAGAGAGTGACTGCGTCCACTCTAGTGTCCAAAGAGGGAGACTGCATCCAGTCTAACAGCTTCAGAGGGAGATCGCGTCTCTGAAATAGAAACTGTGTTCAGTGTAGCGGCTTGAGAGGGAGACTGCATCCAGTCTAGTGGCCTGAGATGGAGACTGCGTCCAGTCTAGTAGCCTGAGAGGGAGACCACGTCCAGTACAGGGGGATGAGAGGGAGACTACCTCCAGTTTAGTGGCCTGAGAGGGAGAGTTCGTCCAGCCTTGTGCGTTGAGAGGGACACTGTGGCTACTCTCGTGGCACAAGAGGGAGACTGCGTCTCGTCTAGTGGCATGAAAGGAAGAGTGCGTCTAGTCCATCATCTAGAGAGGTTGACTGCGTCAAGTGTATTAGCTAGAGAGGGAGACTTTGACCAGTTTCGTGGCTTGAGAGGGAGAATGCTATAATCTAGGTGACCTGAAAGGGACGCTGCGGCTAGTCTAGTCGCTTGAGACTGAGACGTCACCCAGTGTAGAGGCGTGAGAGGGATATTGCATCGTGTCTAGTGGTCTGAGAGGTAGACTGCATCAAGTCTAGTGGATTGAGAGGGAGAATGCGTACAGTCTATTAGCTTGAGAGGAAGACTGCGTCCAGTCTATTAGCTTCAGAGGGAGACTACGTCCAGCCGAATGACCAGAGAGGGAAGCTGCTTCCAGTCTAGCGGCTTTAGAGGGAGACTGCGTGCAGCCAAGTGGCCAGATAGGGAGACATCGTCCAGTCTATTAGCTTGAAAGGGAGACTTCGTCCACCCTAGTGGCCACAGAGGGAGACTGCATCCAGTCTAAGAGCTTCAGATGGAGACAGTGTCAAGTCTAGTTGCCTGAAAGGGAGACTGCGTCCAGTCTAGTGGGCTGAGAGGGAGACTGCGTCCAGTGTAGCAGCCTGAGAGGGAGACTGCGTCCAGTGTAGCGGGATGAAAGGGAGACTACTTCCAGTTTGTGGCTGGAGAGAAAGACAGTGTTCAGTCTTTTTGGTTGAGAGGGACACTGCTTCTACTCTCGTGGCACGAGAGGGAGACTGCGTGTAGTCTATTAATCTTGAGAGGGTGACTGCGTCAAGTCTATTAGCTTGAGAGGGTGACATTGACCAGTCTCGTGGCTTGAGAAAGAGAGTTTGATCAGTCTCGTGGCTTGAGAGAGAGACTGCTATAGTCTAGTGATCTGAAAGGAAGCCTTCGTCCAGTCTAGTCTCTTGAGACTGAGTGTTCACCCAGTGTAATGGCTTGAGAGGGAGTTTGCGTCCAGTGTTGTGGTATTTGAGGGAGTCTGCATCCAGACTAGTGTCGTGAGAGGGAAACTGCGTCCAGTCCAGCGTGCTGAGAGGGAGACTAAGTCCAGACTACTAGTCTGAAAGGGAGAGTGCGTTTATTGCAGCAAGATGATAGGGAGACTACGTCCCGACTAGTGGCCTAATGGAGAAATTGCTTCCAGTCTAGTGTCCTGAGAGGGAAACTGCGTCAAGTCTTTCCCAGTGAGGGAGACTGCGTCCGGTGTAGCAACCTGAGAAGAAGACTGTGTCCAATGTAGTAGCTTGAGATGGAGACTGCGTCCAGTCTAAAAGCTTGAGAGGGAGGGTGCGCCCAGTCTAGAGGCTTGAGAGGGAGACTGCGTCCAGTCTAGTGGCCTAAGATGGAGATTACTTCCAGTATAACGACCTGAGAGGGAGACTGCGTCCACTGTAGTGGCTTGAGAGTTAAACTGCTTCTCTTCTAGTGACCAAAAGATAGACCAGGTCCAGACTAATGGCTTGAGAGGGGGACTGCTTCTAATTACTGGCTTGCGAGGGAGACTGCGTCCAATTATTGGCTTGCGAGGGAGAATGCATCCAGTCAAGTACCCTGAGATGTAGAATACTTCCAGTCTAGCGACCTGAGAGGAAGACTGCGTCCAGTCCAGGGGCTTGGGAGGGAGAAAGTATCCAGTCAAGTAGCCTCAGAGGAAGACTGCATCCTGCCTAGTAGCCTGACAGGGAGATTGCAATCAGTCTAGTGGTCTGAGATAGAAAAAGGGTCCAGTCTAGTGACTTGAGAGGGAGACTTCGTTAGTGTACTTGCGTGACCGGGAGTCTGCGTCCAGTCTAGTGGCCTGAGAGGGAGACTGTGTCCAGTCTAGGAGCCTGAAAAGGATACTGCGTTCAGTCTCTCCATGTAAGGAAGGCTGCGTCCAGTGTAACGGCCTGAGAGGAAGACTGCGTCCCTTCTGTTATCTTGAGAGAGAGACTGCGTCCGGCCTAGTGGCCATAGAGGAACATTGCGTGCAGTCTATTGGATTGAGAGGGAGACTGACTGCTTCTCTTCTAGTAACCTGAGAGGGAGACT